>PVKN010001355.1:22736-53412 GCA_004027915.1 Capromys pilorides
CCACCTTCCTGCCTCCCCCTGTCCGATTGCTCCCCTCCCCCGCTCTGCTCCCGCCCCCCCCGCGCGGCTCCGCCGCAGCCCCCCCTCGGTACCTTTTCTGGGGGTTCCAGGAGCTGGAGGGTGGGGATTCCACCCCAGGGGCCACCCCGTCTGCGGCGGATGACAGAAGCGAGGCTAGCGGTGTCGGCCGCCTCGCGCCTCTCCGGTTCCCCGCCGCGTCCCCGCCCGCCCCGCCGCGGCGCTGCTCAGAGGAAGATGCTCGCGAGTCAGGCCGGCTGCTCCCGCCGCCGCATCCCTGCAACACCGACTGACGGCAGCAGCCGTGCCGGACCCGCCCCTCGGTCGCACGCATTGGGTTGCACCGCGCTAACGGACGACCACCGCAGCCAATGGGAAGGCGCAGACGCCGCGGGTCCCAGCTCCCCAGGCTCCTCCCTCCCTCCCCCGCGCGGGACCCCGGCATCCTGGCCTCCGGGCATCAGAACCCGACGAACCTCGCTAGGTTCTTATTCCGGACGCTACGGTCCCCGCCATGTAGACCTTCAGCTCAACCTGTCTTTCGGGAACCCAGGCGCTCTACCCTTTTACCCATTAGGTCGAGCCCTCACGTGCGGCACCCCACCCCTTTCCTGGCCGGCGGTTACATGTAGAGGCAGTGCCCAATGCTGGACTAGCCAAAGGAGAGGTTTGAACCCAACTTGGGGCACCCATGTGGAGCTTGGTCCGCGGCGCCCTCTGCTGGCTGCAACCAGGGGCAGGCCTGGGCTGTGGAAACCCCAGTAAGGAGACCAAGGCTGCAGGGGGCTCTCTCTGTGTCCAGCCAGTTTCCTGCCTCACACTACCCAGCGGCCTCCTGATTGGGAGTCCCTAGAACTGAGGAGTGTGGGCCTTTGCTGGCCTCAGGACAAAACATTAAGAAGAGAAAGGAATAAGTGGAGGAGGGGTAAACTTAGGCACTTTACGTTTCCCAGCCTAGCCTCAGGTTGGTCCCAAAGTTTGGAATCAGACTGTCCTGTCTGGAAGCCTGGGCTGGCTATATATGCCTGATCATTGAGGAGCCCATTTTTTCTGCTCCTACTCTGAGCCACGAGGGTGGTTCTAAGTTGCAGGTCTTCCCCGTAGGGACATTCATGGCTGCATGCCTGGATCTGAGTGTGAGAAGGGAACACCTCTTCAGGTAACAGACACAAGGTGGACCTAACAGCTACTAGGGCATGTACCACTAAGTAAGTTGGACTTCTGAATGAGGCAGTGTTTTTTTGTATGGGTGTGTAGGTGTGTATATGCCAGACTATTTTGTCAGCTCACTCCAAGACCCTAATTTCTGTTGTAGGATCAGTGATATGCAGTCAGGGGTAGTTGGTATTTCTTTAGCCACAGGAAATATGCAGGAACACAACCACTAGTGCATTTGTATGCACCTAGGAGAATACTCACAGCCATGCACACCTATTCAAGTACCCAAGGCATTCCCAAAAGATACAAAAGGACACCTACAGAAATGCTCTACCATGGTAAAACACACGTGTGCACTCAGTGTACAATACATGCCCAGGGAAACAGGTGCATACAGGGGACCTGTCCACAGGCCCTCCTGCCCCTAGGTACCTTATAAAGTGATCAATTACATATTGAGCTGGTGAAGAGATTCCCCTGTCCAAAGAGGACCTCCTCCAGCCGAGAGTCAAGAAGAAAACATCCCAGACTGCAGGGGCATTTCCTAGAGATTAAAAAGGGAAATCTCTGATGAGCTCCCAGACTTGGGGTCTAGTCTGACCTTGGAGAGACCCTCAGGCTATGCTCACCAAGGCCACTGGAGGAACCACAGAATGAGAACTGCTGAGTCAGGGTCTGTGGATATCAAAGCTCCTCTCTGACCCCACAGCCCACTGCCCCACCCACCTCCACTGTTCCTCTTCCTGCAGCCTCCTGACACTCACACACACTCACACTATGCAGCAAGCACCAGGGCACAAAGAGAGATAGACAGGTGCAGTGGCTCAAAGATTCTTACAATGACTCTGGGCAGGGAGGGAGGTCAGGGTGAGCATTTGTTTCCTGTCCCCACTCCCAGCTTTGCCCATCAAGGACAAGAAAGGTCACGTAGCACCTACTGCACCTCCCTGCCTGTCCTTTATCATAAGGAAAGACCTCCATGCAGCTGGGGCCCTCCACTTCAAGGTATACACCATGAACACACAGGCAGCCACCCAAAGTGATAAGCTGAGCACATGCCCTTCTCCTGTATGCACAGAGAGGGGACACACAAGGAGAAAAGAGGAACAGATACAGTGTGCATATCCTTACACACACACACATGTGCAGGTGCACACACAATGTGAAGCTCAGACACTGAATTCTGACACATGCAAGTATGAAAAGAAAGGCACGCATCCTGCTGGGTGGGGCCTACCTGCACACACAGATGCATACACACACAAGCACACACACGCACTGGGAAGAGGCCAAGCAGGGCTAGGGGTGGGAAGGGGAGTAGACCAGGCTGCAGGGATGGAGGCAGTGCGGGAGGCATCGGCACAGGAGCTAGCTGCTCTTCACAACACAATCGCCCGTCTGTTGTTATAGCAACTCAGCCCCCAAATCGTGAAACGGATATTACAGCCTCAAGAGGGGGAAGGACGGGAGGGGGCTGACTACAGGAGGGGCAGAGCAGGGGACCCAATGAGAG
Organism: Capromys pilorides; assembly: GCA_004027915.1. NCBI lineage: Eukaryota > Metazoa > Chordata > Mammalia > Rodentia > Capromyidae > Capromys > Capromys pilorides. The sequence goes on from PVKN010001355.1 coordinate 25,426, forward strand.
ACAGGGCTGAAGCTGAGATGTGACAGAGCAGAAGAGGGTGACCCAAAATAAGGAATAATCCAGGGGGACTGAGGTGGATCAGAAATGAGCAGGCACATTCATGGGGAAGCTGAGGCTCTGCCAGATCTGTAGGTATTGTGCTTTGCAGGCAGGAGTTGGGGTACTCACATGTCTACCCCAAGACAACCCCTCTTGGGGGAGCTAATATCTGGCTGATATCTGTACTCTCCTGATCTTAGGGACAGCCTGGCTCAGCTCCAGAACCTTTAAGAAACTCCCAGGCCACCTCCCCACTGAGATCACCCTTAGATATGGCCTTAGCCTTCTTCAGGTAATGGTGACCCAAAAAACCTCTGTAATGCAAGCTCAAGAGGGAAGAGAAAGCTGGGTTGGAAGATGCCTCCGGAGACTGAGTGCAGGATCAATATGCATTTCCTCTGGAAGTCACTGTCCTTCCGGCTGGCAGCAGCACCAGGCCAGAAGGCTACATGACCGAGAAGTGCCACCCCCACCATAGGGAGGCCTCCAAGGCCCTAGGCCCTCTCCACCCATCCCTTCCCCCACATTGACTCCCACCTCCCAGCAGCTCTATTCCTCCCAGGATTCCTACCAATGCACAAGGGTCACTAGAAGTGTTCATGCAGGGTCTAAAAGGCCATCTGTCAAGCAAGGAATTTTTTTTTTTTCAGGATGTCACTATGTAGTCCAGACTAGCCTCAAACTTGTGATCTTCCTGCCTCAGCCCTGAATACTGGGATTGCAGATATGCACTATCATGCCCTCACAGTAGGAATCCTGGGAGGAAGAGAGCCACTGGGAGGGGAGGGGATGTGACTGTGGAGGAAGGGATGGGTGGAGCAGGAGGGCCTTGGGCTTTGCAGCTCAAAGCAAGGGAATTTTGACTATGTGTTAAAGACTAGTTATCTATGACCACTAAGTCCGGCAATTCTAGGAAACAAAGATATACTAGTTTTACTGTTTATATCTCCAAGATTCTAGCCTTCAGGCTGAGGAAATAGCTCAATAGAATAAGCACTTGCCTGGCAAACACAAGGACCTGAGTTCAATATCCAGTTCTGCAAAAAAAAAAAAAAAAAAAAAAAAGATTCTAGCCTTCAAAGAACCCTATGCTTGGAAGCTTTCTAGTTCTAAAATTCTAGAGCTGGGGTGATAGCTCAGTGGAATAAGCACTTGCCTGGCAAGCACAGGGGTTTGTCCCTGGTACCGAGAAATGAATGAATAAATAAATAATTTTTTTAAAAAAATACAATTCTATCCCCCAAGATTCCAAACTTCCCAAATCTCTCTGGCTAAAAGTTCTATACCAAAGATCAGTCCCATAAACATAGCACCTCCACCCCACCCCGGATTCTAGGCTTTGTTAGTCCAGATTAATGACATGAGCCTTTTTATTCCATCTGGAAAATACAAATATTCACAAGAATCTGTACAACCTTAGGGATACCAACCCTAGCCCTGCCCTCAGTGCATGCCACCCTCACACACCACCTCCAGCCCCAGTTTCCCACCCCAAACCCCGGGCTGCCTGCTTGAGTCCGAGTCTTTTCTCCAGAGTAGGAATGACTCCATCATCCACTGACACTAGGAAGAGAAAAATAGAGGTTTTGAGGACCACACCCCAAACAAGCTAGGAGTCCACCACCCAGCCATCTAGATAGAGCACCCATTTTCCTATCATTCCCCTTCCCACCTTCAGTGAGGATCCCAGCACCCCAACCAAAGGACTCACCATCATCATTGGTTACAAGTGGATATCAAACACTCCGTCTTCCACTGTCTGCACCTCCTCTTCCCGGATCTCTGTGAGAACCCACTTCTGGGTGTCTGTCACCCCAGCAGTCCTCCCTTCTTGGGAGAGGGCCTGCCCCATCCACATCCCAAAAGCTGACCCATCCCACAAAACCCAATTCCCTGAATGACCAAATGACCTACGTTTTGAGGCTCTTCGTTTTGCCACAGCTTTTTTAGCAGCCAGATTTGTCAGTGCAGTTTGCTTAAATGTCAATGCTGTGTATATTTCACATTTTAGACCCCAGCACTTCTGGAACACTGAATGCAAATGGCTTTATCTTTTCTATTTCTGAGGACTTATGCCAACCCCAATGGTTGTGGTCAACTGCATCAGACCCCAGTGTAATGCAGTTGTTCAGACTGTTCTCAGAAAAGTAATCATCCAGTGAATTGTCATTCAGCAAACAGATTTAAAATCACCAGAGACTCTAAGAGGGCTGCCAGGACTTTAGCAGGGCAAGGGATTTTTCTCAGAACAGCCAAAAAGAGAAATGCAGGCAAATAGCTCACAGAACTCCTCCAATCCTTTGCCAGTCCTGCTAACAAAATAGGAGTGTGTCTGGAATTCTGAATTCTTTCACTTTCACACTTCTTTATAAATCAAGGTCTCTCCTCCCTGCCTCAGAAAGGTCAAGGACTCCCTGGCCACCTGCTCACTGGTCTGATTCCTCTATGCAGTCCCACCAACAGAAGAGAATCACACAATGTAGATCAGCTGGCATCCTGAATAAGTTATTAGGCTGCTGTTGTGGTCCCATCTCCCTCACTCCAGTTGGGAAGAGACATTCTCTTACCTGGGGGCCTGGAGCCTCGCCGGCCTGGACGAGGCAGGGAAAAGCTGAAGGCCCGGTGGTGGGCATGCGTGGGAGAAGGGGAGGATGCAGATCCCTCCAGGCTCATGCTCTGGGCCCGGCGCCGGCACTCCACAGACAGGCGGTCTTTGCACTGTTTATGGCAATTCACACCGCAGGCTGGGAAAGAAGACAGGGAGGCCAACCAGGGCCTTCAGTCAGAAACTCTCCATCCTGTCCTGCAGACCTGCACTTCTCCCTATGTCCCTTTGCTTGTGAGCAGCTGTCCCACCAAAATAATAACAGTCTAGTTCCAAAGTGCTCTCTGCACCCCGAGTCTACACCCTCCTTTCTTTTCTTTCTTTTTTTCTTTTTTTGTCTTCTTGAGACAAGGTCTTACTACGCAGTTCAGGCTGGCCTTTAGCTCACTTTTGTAGCCCAGGCTGGTCTCGAACTCACATGGATCCTCCTGCTTCAGCCTCTCAAGTGCTGGGATTACAGGCATGCGCCACCATGGCTGGCTACACCCTATTTTCTGTTGCAGGCCTCACCAGAATACACACCTCTTAAAGGGTATTCCCTTCATATCAATCAGGATACTTTGGGGCCAGCAAGATAGCTCAGCAGTCTAAAGCACCTGCTTAGGCAAGCTTAGGCAAATGCAGAGACCACAGTTCGATCCCTGGCACCCCATGCTGCGCCAGCCCCACCCCCAGGGCAGGCTGAGTGGGCCATAACATAAATAAACAAGTTAAAAAAAATTTTTTTTTTAAATCAGGATACTACTTGTCTGGCTCTGAGGTACTTTGCTTCAAGACAAGGGCCAGTATCCCCACCAAAAGTAAAAATTCCCACTCAGTAATTCACCCCTAAACCTCAGGCCACTCACCTTTCATTTGACATCTTACCTCGGCATTTGAGGCCCTGTTTGTAGATGCCCAGGATCTGCAATAGAGCAGAGGGCCGTGCTGGGGGACTAGGGATTGAACGGTGTTCACAACCTCTCCCTTCGAGGGCAGAGACTGAGACTTTCGCGCCCTCCTCAGGGCCAGGGGAGAAACAGCAAGGGAAGAGTCGGATAGAGAGTAGAGCTTTGCCCGGCAGGCAGGGCTCCAGCAGGGGCGGGGCCAGCAAGGGGCGGGGCTGGGGCTGGGGCTCCCGGTAGGTACGGGGTGCTCACCAGGGCTTTGCAATGGCGGCAGGCAACCGGGCGCAAAGAGCTGCTCTCCTGGAAGTTGTGTACGAATCCCATGCGGCCGCCCAGCACCGAGCTGGAGCGCAGGAAGTAGGAGATCATCTCTTCCCGGCTAATGCAGCCATCCCTGAGGGAAGGGGGACACCTCAGCTCCCTGACACGTACCACCGGCCTCACCCTAGGTGGGGGGCTCCCTAGGTATGAAGAATCCTCCTTGAGATACTAGGCAGGACACGCGCTAGATGAGGAGCCGGACAGATGTAACAGCTGTCACTAACGAGTCGTGTAGTCTTGAGCAAGTCACTTTCCGTGACTCTGTCCTCAGAGCGAGGGGTCTTATTCCTGACCTGCCCACTTCACAGATGGCATGTGCACTTTCCCAGGGGGTCGTCAGTCTACAGTTTCCAAGTGTGCTCCGAGGTGGCCTTGAGCTTGAAGAGCTAACGCACGCTCTCACTCTTGCCCTGGACAGACACTTATAATCAGGGTTTTGTAGGGCCCGTTTCATGTTTATATATTTTTATACACTGCATTATATAATTTTAATATATAATATATGTATCCATATAATATACATCTGTAATTTTAAATGCTGAGGGTGAACCTGGGGAGCAGTACTGAGCTACATCCCCAGCCTTTTTTTTTTGTCTTTTTGAGACAGGGTCTCACTATGCAGTTCAGACTGGCCTTGAGCTCACTTTTGTAGCCCAGGCTGGTCTCGAACTTGCACTGATGCTCCTGCCTCAGCCTCCCAAGTGCTGGGATTACACGCGTGCGCCACCATGCCCGTTCCCCAGCTTTTATTTTTATTTTTATTTTTTTATTTTTTTGAGAAAGGTCTCAGGGGCCGGGGAGATAGCTCCGTGGCACAAGTGCCTGCCTGGCAAGTACAAAGTCATGAGTTCAAACCCCAGTTCCGTAAAATAAAAAAAAGAAAGATCTGGAACTTGCAGTCTTCCTGCCTCAGCCTCCTGTAGCTGGATTCACAGGCATGTATCAAACTGACTACATTAATATTAGTTTATGTGGGGTTGGGGAGATAGCTCCATGGCACAAGTGCCAAGTGCCTGTCTGACAAGTGCAAGGTTGTGAGTTCAAACCTGGTCCCTCAAAAAAAAAAAAAAATTAATTTATGTTATGGGAAAAACAAACATGTGTGTTGCACGCAGAACTCAGTTCAAATCCCACCTCCGCTTCTGGGCGCTGTCACCTGGGCCTGGCTAATCTCCCTGTGTCTGTTTCATTATCTACACATGGGCGCGACACTTCCTGCACCTTACAGAAGTTTTGAGAGGATCAAGTATAGGAAATAATGCACACCAAGTATCCCTGTGGGCAGGAGGTCCTCAGCCACTCCCAGCTATTTCCCTCAAGGCTGGCCCTTTGAAAATTTCCATCAGGGCTGGCCCTTCCTCTAAATTTGGAGTTCCACTATGTAGCTCAAAAGATCCTTCAAATCAACAGAACACTGGAACAACAGATGTCTCAGAAAGGTTTATAAAAATGTAAACTCCATACTGTGCATGAAAAACTATATTCTTTATGAATCAAGAATACTGATAAAAAATTAATTTATAAAAGTGTCTGAAAAGACAGAAGAGAATTATTTTGTAATCTTGAGGGGCAGAAGGCCTTTCTACATTTAACATAAATCCAAGAAGCCATAAAGGAAAAGACTGACATATTGAACACAGGAACATTTTTAAAACTTTATATGGAAAAAGACAACATAAATGACAAGGAGAAAATATTTGCAAACACATTCAACAGTGAAGGGTTAATAGCCATTCAACAGAGACTATAAAAAAATCAATGAGAAAAAGACTAACAAACTCAGTAAAGTAATGGACAATGATTATGAACACACAATTTACAGAAGAAATATAAGTGGCCAGTAAAACATATGACTAGATACCCTCCCCCAATCTTTGCACTAAAGAAGTGTAAATTAAACCAAAGTATCGAGCCAGGTGTGGTGGCACACACCTGTAATCCCAGCACTTGGGAGCCTGAAGCAGGAGGATCTGTGTGAGTTCGAGACCAGCCTGGGCTACAAAAGTGAGCTCAAGGCCAGTCTGAACTGCATAGGGAGACCTTGTCTCAAAAAGACAAATAAATAAATAAATAAACAAATAAACAAATAAATAAATAAACCAAAGTATCATTTGCCAAAGTGACTAGAAAAAAACTAAAGCTTATCATAGTGTACACTCTTGGCAAGGAAGTTGGGCACAGACACTTGCACACTGCCAGTGAGAGTGCAGGCTTGCACAACCTTGCCTGAGCTCAGCTTGGCAATCTCTCCTAATTTAGAGTGTGCATGTCTTTTGATCCAATTATCCTACTTCTAGGAATTTCTCCTACAGAAACCCTGGCCTTAGTGCATGGGTACAAGGGTGTTCACAGCAGCACTGGCAACAGTCTACACATCCATCAGCAGGAGGACAGTTGGGTAAATGATGGCCCAGCCACACAGTGCAATATTCTGCAGCTGTACTAAAGGACGAGGTAGGTCTACATGACTCCACATGGAAAGATATCCAGGATAAAGTGGAACACAGAAACAAAAGCATAAAAAAGCTAAGTGTGCAATTCTCACAAGACAGTGAGAAACGAAACAGAAGGAAAGAAGGAAGGAAGGAAGGAAGGAAGGAAGGAAGGAAGGAAGGAAGGAAGGAAGGAAGGAAGGGAAATCCACTGTTCTAAATAGCTAGATGCTGGTTAAAAAGATATCCAAAATTGCTTTTAAATGTATAGATAATTTTCTAGGAAGGGCTGGAAATTCTCAAGTTCTAGAAACAAAAAGAAAGCTTTAAGATGAAACTATGGGGTCTGAGGAGCTAGCTCAGTAGAATTAGCACTTGCCTGGCAAGCATAAGGCCCTGAGTTCAATCCCCAGTTCTGCCAAAAAAAAAAAAAAAGATGAAGCTGTGACCTGGGCTGGTCTGAGGAGGAAGTTACTGGCCTCTTTTTTCTTTGTCTGGTGCTGGCACTTGAACTCAGGGCCTTATATATATCTAGGGCTTTCTGCCACTAAGCCACAACCCCAGTCCATCAGGTAGAGTTAAAAATAGGCCCTATATGGTACTAGGGCCTCCAGGGTCTCTTGTAAGATAGGATTTTGCTCAGCTGCCAGGCTGGTATCCCCTAGCATCACAGGTGTCCACCACTTCACCATGGGGCTTCCAGGGTCTAAAGGATTATACTTTTGGTGGAAAGGCAGCTTAGAATATCACTCACCAGCCTGGGAGATAGCAGGGAACTCATCTGCCCTACCTTATCTTTGGGAGAAGAAATAAAGCAAACTCAATAAAACCACTAGTTTTATACTGAAATCTTGTTTCTCCATGAACTACATACCAGATAAACAAAATCTCTTATCGATTTGTACCTGTATGGAAAAAAGATGAATGTTTTACCTGATCATTGACATAGATTACCTCTATGTGGAAAGTTAGTTGGGAATGTTTACTTCTTACTCCTTACCTGCTCAGTATAACTTTATCTTACTACTTAAAATTTTAAAATCGTATATGTTATGTTTTGTTTTGTTTTGCTCTGAGACTAGGTCACGCTGTGTAGTCCAGGTTGGCCTCAAATTCACAGCAATCCTCTTGCCTCAGCCTCTCAAGTGCTGGGATTACAGGAGTGCACCATCATACCCAGCAACCATAGATTTTTGTAAAGTGGAGATTTAAAGGAATTGAAATGCAGGTCACATTTAAAAATAAATTGACCTTGTTTGGAAAATTAAATGCATATATCTTACGAAAAGTAAATAAATAATTAGTAAAAAAAATAATAATAATTTGACCTAGAATGGACTGCTATTTTTGATTGGAGTTTTGTCTGCTCAGCAAAAAGTGGGGCATAAACACAGTGGCAGGAGCATGCTTAACCTACTTCAGAGATCCAGCTGTTTTCCAAATTGTCAGTGGATGAATTGTTGATAAGCAAGTGGGTGCTGCTAATTACAGGTCTTTCTTATCTAAACATTAAAAGTGGCTACCCAGAGCCTGACTTGCCCACACTTTTTGCCAGCTGTGAGCTCCACAACAAAATAGTATTTATGTAGCAAAGGTCACTAGGCCACAGTCTTTTTCTGATTTGGGTGGAACACCACCTCCACCCACACACACACACATCTGCCTGAATTAATGACATCACACTGTGCCTCTACAGCTCACAGCCTCCTCCCATCCCCAAATTACTAGCCTTTTCCAAAGTGGCAGCTACTCCCACCCCCACCAAGTTCGCCAGGTTCAATGGCCTCATCTTGCATGTAGGAAAACTGAAGGGCAAGGAAGAAGTAAGCCACTGCCTTCCCTGTCCCCCAGGCACCCAGCCCTCCTCACTGGTTCTGGTCCAGGTCCCCAAAGGCGCTGAGATAAGGGAAGTTGCCACGGATGATCTGGAACTCTTCCTGGGAAATGTGGCCATCTCCATCGACATCAAAGTTCCTGAACACAGACTGGAGGACAGAGAAACACACAAAAGCAGGAGAGGGGAGGAAAAGGATCACCAGGGCCTGTCCCTTCCAACAGACCCAGAGATGTCTCCACCACACTTCTTTTCCTATCTCACCCAGCCCCCTCATCAGCACCCCACCTTGTGCAGCCTGCTACCTATCTTGGTCACTAAGCACTCAGCCACGGACACAGCTCCTGTGGTAGCTCCCAGGCAAGTACACTGGCATAACCAGCTTTTACTGACTACTGCCTCCATCAGCAGACTCCTCTCCCCATGTCTCAGACTCCAGCAGACTCACCTCCACCATCTTCTCAATGTGCTCCGCCAGAAGGGCTTGGTCCAGCTTAGGTTTGGCGGCTGAGGTCCATTCTTCTAACACTGGGGGCCGGGGAGGAGGGGTGCAACTGGTGGGGCTCGCTGGCTGTGGAAATGGTCAAGGCTGAGCAAGGAGATAGGAAGAGCCCAGGGCCCAGGGAAACAGAGAGGGAGCGCCTGGAGGAAAAGAACTTTCCCAGCGCCACTGCCCTGCCCCAGGGCTCCTCTGTCCATCTTCACATCCCAGAGGTGGGGGGGGCAAAGAGTCCCCCTCACCGAGGACTTGGAGCGTGGTTCCCGCTGCAGGGACAGCTGGTACAGCTCATCCTCCGTCTGATACTGATCCAGTGACACCTAGGATACACACAGGTCTAATCATGCCCTCTGGTTCTTGCTGCTCTCAGGAGCCTCCAAACCAGAATGGCAAGGCCACCTAGAAGCCACTGCTCAGCCCAAAGTCCAGTCCCCAAGCTAGACTCAGGACAAAGCCTAGCTTGGAATATAGCCCAGCAGAGCCCGTGTGCCAGCAGCACACTGACTGGACCACAGCTTGACCCCAATCCTTACACTGTCAAGATCTCAGCCAAGAACCCAGTCAGAACCCAGACTTGTACTCTGGAATTCACCCAGAATCCAGCTCTATTTTCAGCCCTGATCTCCATCCAGTGCCAAGAAGCAGCTAAGAATTCACACCAAACCCTCCACCTAAGCCTCAGCCCTGCGTCTAGAACCTGTCTTGACTTCAGCCTGGAACACAACTCCCACACTGGATCTCCAGGCTGAGCAGAAAGCTAAGTGCACAACTTCACTCCAAATCTAAGAACCCACTCTGTGGAAGATCCAGAGCATGGTCCCAAACCTTAAACACAGTCTATGTCAGAAACTTGTCCCAGGAGCCAGGCTTATTCTCAGGTCCAGTCCTCAGACTACACAACAGCCTCAAGACCAGCCTCAAGATACAGCCTCAACCGGAGCCTATAGCTCTTCTCAAGTTCCTATCAAGTGCTGGAGCCCCATGTGGATTTCAGTGCCTTGACTAAGGCCCAGCCCACAACCAGGACTAGTACAGCTCTTAAACCCTGGTGCCCAGATCCTCATGCCCCTTGTTCTCACCGTGAGCAGACTCAGCAAGTCAGGGTTGGCTTGCACAGGTGGCCGCAAGCTGGTCACCATGGCCAGCTCCTCCAGGATGCTAAAGAGCTGCTTCATCTTGGCCCCATTGAGCCGGGTCCGGGCTGAATCCAGCCAGTCAGGAAGTGCTAGCTGCAGGGCCACCAGGTCCTTGAGGTGCACACCCAGGATGGGGAAGCGGAAGCCCACACAAGCTGCCAGCCGACGCCGGTAGTTACCATAGTTGCCAGTGGCTGTCACTAGCTCTGTGAGACCTTCCCAGAGCTGGGAACAAAGGGAAGAGGGTCACACACACAAATCCCACTCAACCATCCTCCCCAACTTGGCCCTGAAAATATAGAAAAGGATGAATCGAGGTCAGACATAGATCAAAAGGCAAAATCTTCCCCCATCACCAGCTCCCTCACCCTAGGAAGTCAGAGTTCAAGGGTCACAAGTTCAAGGCAACACCCACTGTTAAATATCACACCTCTCTACCAGGGTAGTTAAGAGAATCTCAGGCTTAGGAAGGTGAGGCAGCACAGGTCAATGACTAGGAAGATGCTTGGAACTGTGCTGTACCAGGAAGAATTGGGAAAAACCCCTAAATGTTCAGCAACCAAATAGATACAAAAGGGGCCAGGAAGATAGCTCAGGGGCACAAGTGCCTGCCTGGCAAGTGCAAGGTCCTGAGTTTTATCCTGGTTCCAGAAAAAAATAAATACATAAATTGCAACAGACTTACAATAACATGTTAGGGCCGGGCTCAGTAGAATAAGTGCCTGCCTGGTAAGCACAGGGTCCTGAGTTCAACCCCTGGTACCACAAAAAATAAATAATAATAATAATAATAATAATAATAATAATAATAATAATGAGCTGGGGAAATAGCTCAGTAGAATAAATGTTTGCCTGGCAAACGCAAGGGCCTGGGTTTAATCCCCAGTCCCTCAAATAATAATAATAATATAATAAAATAATAATAATACTGTTATAACAACAAAAATGAAAATGATATTAATAAAAGTAAATGTTATAACAACAAAAATGAAAATGATTATTCCACATAACAAAATAAAAAGACCCTCCCTCTCTTGTGGAGGGAAAAGGGCAAGACACAAACAAATACGTATGACATGATGACACTCATAGAAAGTTCACAAAAAAGAAAAAAAAAAATGAAGCTCAGGGTGGGTGAGATAGCTCAGCAAACTAAATGCCTGCTTAAGCAAGCACAGAGACCAGGGTTTCATCCTCAGTACTGCATGTTGCGCCAACCCCGCCCCAGGTGCACTGAGCAGGTGACCAAGTCTGGGTGTGGTGGCATACACCTGTAATCCCAGAGCTGGGGAGAGTGAAAACAGGAGGATCACTGACTCTGAGCTTTGTAGCGAGACCCTGTAATAAATACATAAATAAATTTTTTAAAAAGTTCAAAAATAGGGAACCAAAAAACCTATTCTTGCTTTGAAATGCACATACAGGGTAAAGCTATAAGGAAAGATAAAGTCATTGACACAAGTCATGACATTGACTACCACAGATGAGGAGTGAATTATGCTCTAACGTGCTGGGTACAGCAATGTTCCCTTGCAGTGCTAGGATTGAAACCCAGTGCCCCGCACATGCTATGCAAGTACCCCACCCCTGAGCCACACCCAAGCCAATGTCTTTTAAGATTTTTTTTTTAGTACTTCTGGAGATTGAACCCAGGGCCCTTACATTATTTCATCTCCAGTCCTTTATTCATTTATTTTTATTTTATTTTCAGACAAAGCTCACTAATTCACTGAGTTGCGTGGTCTGGGATTGAACTTGTGATCCTCCTGATTCAGCCACCTAGAATGCCAAGATTATAAGAGTGTGTCATAAACTGGGTGATAGTGATAGTTACACAGGCACTTCTCTGTATGTTTTCTTTAGATTGTTCATGTTTTATATACTTTTCTATATCTATCTTACCCAATGTATTGTAAAAAAGAGACAGAGACAGAGACAGAGACAGAGACACAGAGACAGAAGAAAGCATTAACTTTGGGGCCAGGCAGACTTGGAAGTCTCCCTGTTACTTATACTGTATGACCCAGGAAAGCACTTCATCCCTCCAGACCTGTTTCCTCAGCTGGCCAATGAGAATGGCGGTGCCCAGCCCACTGCACTGCACCTAGAAGGGCCACACATGGGCATCACAGGCTTCCCCACTCCCAGGCACCTTGATGGTCTCAGGGCTGACGTGGTTGTGTGTATCCTTGAGGCGGGAGATGGAGCTGTGGCTCAGGCCCCCAACCACAGCCATCAGCGTGTTGAAGTTCTGCAGCTGCAGCAGCTTCTGGGGGGGCAGATGGAGAGGGCGAGGCACTGTCACCAAGGGGGTCCAGGACTGAGCCCAGCCTTTCTGTGTAGGGGGCAATGGATACATGCCACAGGGAGCTGGGGGGGCAGGGCAGGCACCTCAGCCACGTGCACAAAGTGAGTGATGACCAGCGCCCGCTGAAGGGCTGTGGGCTTGCTGAGGATCATGAGCTGCACCCACTGCGAGACACTGTTGAAGAGGGAAATGAAGCGCTCCAACACAGGGTTGTCCACTGTGCAGCCATGAGTCACGAAACTGTGATAGTCCTGGAACTGGAGGCAGGAGGGAGTGGCCTCAGTACCTCAACAACCTCCAGCTGTTCCAGGAATGGCCCAGGGGCCCTGCCCCTCCTAGAACCCTCTTTCCAGCCCACAGTGGCCCCCAACCACAAGCCCACAGGCCACACCAGGATCTTGCAGAAGGAGCGGTACTCCAGGTAAGTGAGGTGCTCTGCCAGCTCCAGGGGCTCCAGGTGATCGAACAACAGGGACATCTTGCGCTTTTTCTGTTCCACAGGGTTCCGCTGAGTCACCTGGCGCTTCCACTTGTAGGTGGGACTGGGAGGGTGCAGGAGTAGTGAGCCCTCTGCTAGAGATGCCCCCTGCCACATGTGGCCCCACACTCACACAGACATGCCACTCAGGCTGTCATGATGAGACCCACTGTCCTAGGCACTAATGTCCCCAGCCTAGCAACTCCTCCCTGTCTCCCCCTCACCCTGCACTTGACACACATTTATGGACAGAGTACTCTGTGCCAGGCCTTGTGCTAGATGCTAGGGACAGAGATGAGCATGACACAGTGCCTGCCCTCAAGGAGCTCACAGTCTACTGAGAAAGACAGACACAAAAATACAGATCACCAAAGAATGTAACTCATGTATGAGGCCTTCATGCTGGAGTCTTTACAAAATGCCATGGGAACATAGAGGTGGGAGGACAAATGCTGCTCTGGAACAGCCCTGAGCTCTCAGAGCCTACAGAGATGTCACATTTGAGCTGAACCACGGTGGCATGGAGGAGGAGACAAGGACAATGACAGGAGTGAGTGCCAGGTAGGAAAAGATGCAGGGGCTGAGATGATGGCGAGTGGGCAGGTGGAGCTGAGGTAGGAGGTGCAGCAGAATTGGCTGTGGGCCATGACAGATGAGGCAGGAACCACCAGGCTAACCTGAGACCACCAAGGCCAGGCATTTTGAAGGCCACAGGGAACATGGAAAGTGTTGAAGCAAGACAGTTACATGATCCTCACTCATTCAATCAACAGACATTTATTAAGCCCTCCAATTCCCCAGCACGCACACGCTCTCAATGTCGATGAGGCTGCTATGGCGCCGGTTCCCTTCTTGGTCTAGCAGAGCCTTCAGCTCCTTGATCTGCTCAGCCAGCTCAGGGTTCAAGTCAAACTCCGCTGGGAATGCTGAGATCCAGTACCTGGTGGAGGGGTGGAGTCACCCAAGGCAGCCCTTCCCACCATCCCACAGTGAACCCCTAAGAAACTATTGGAATGGTCATCACCCAAAGAGGAGGAAAGAGTCTCCAAGTTTGGTTCCCCCCTCTCCCAGCTCTTTCTTTCCCCAAGGCTACAAACAACCCTCAGACTTCCACTCTACAAGGCAACTGGGAAAAGAAAGCCAAGACTTTCTTTTGGAGAATATGGAGGAACGGGCAGCCTAAAGCAGCCCACCCATCCAAAATTCAAACCCACAAGACCCAGGGGCATTCTTTCCACTCCTCCAGTCAGGCTGAAGCCTCAGAGAAAGGAGCCAGAGAGACTTACCTGACCAGGTGGCATGTTTTCACCTGCAGTGAATTGGAGTTGTCCTTCCTCGATTGTTGGTAGGTGGAAGAGAATTAAGGAAAAGGACGGTGCCTAACTCTAGCAAGGGATGAAGGGCCCAGGCTCTGTGGAGCAGGATGGGAACTGAGGAACCTTGATTCTGAAAGTATGTGGTGTGTGGGGCATGAGCTTTAGAGGAATACAGGTGGATGTAGGGCTAGAGGGGCGCCAGGAGGCTGCCAGTAGAGGTGACCCTATTGGGTGTAGGGGCAGATCTAGACGGTAGGGAAAGCCAAGGCAAGGCTTAGGCCAGGGCCTGAGTAGGGAAGGGAGCACACAGGTGAGGCCTAGCCACCAACCGAGGTGGGAAGGAAGCTTGTACTCTAGGCTCTAGGGCTTGCACATCTGTGCCTGACCCAGAATGGAGTTCACTGGTGGACACCGACCACAAAGCCCAAGAGAGGCCTGCGAAGGATATATGTGAAGCAGTTTCGCCGCCAGCTCAGAGGACGGGATGTACCACGGGTGCATCATGAGGAACATGCGCACTAGCTGTGGGTCCCTCACCTTCCCAGAGTCATCTAACTCCCCAGGGTTAAAGAGAAGCAGGAAGCAGGCTGACCTCCAAGCTCAGATTCCTATAAACTAGCCCGCAGCCCTCCCAACATCAGGGCCCCTGGGGCTGAACTGCAACCTCCACCCACCTCTAGCTTTCGTGCGGCTCTGAAACTAAGAGGTAAATAAAAAACTAGGAGATCAATGTTAAAGAAAAGGCTGGGTGGGCCACGGGTAGAGCACAATCCTACGAGTTGGGGACTGAGAGGGTTGGAGCTGGTACTGGTCTAGGGCGGAAGGAGTCTGGGTTCCCTGGGGTCGGGAATCCAGAGGCCATTTCCTGAGTGCTGGGGAAAAGGGCACCCCTTCGTCAGAAGCTAACTCTCATCTGCCGGAAACAGTTCCCACGCCAGAGATAGAGAGTTCCTCCGGATCCCCGGGGACACAGATAAAGGCCTCCTCACCAGAGGCTGGGGACTCAGGCCCTTCCTTTACCACGAGTAGGGACAGAGCATAGGCACCTCTATCCCCTGCCACAAAGGGCTTTCCTCAAGAAGGCTTCTGAACTCAAGGCCAGGGATGCATCCGAGGCAGGGGCCCAGACTTGGTGTGCCCTCTGGCTCCACTCACCAAAGGCTTCGATGCAGCCACGGAGCAGCTCCTCCACCGTACAGCCCTTGTCCAGGTCCAGCGCACCCGCCATGGTTGCCTGCCAGGGTATGCTGGACCCAGGATGTGCTCTTCGAACCTCCCTCGGGGCTCAGATAAGAGTCCTGTCCCGAAAGAGAAACAGAGCTAGTCTGTGGAGACTGGGGAAAAGGGGCGGGGGGGGGGGCGGGGGAAGGGGCAGCAACGGGGAGTGGCAGGCACGCCCTCTATGGGCTTGGGGCGGAGTTGCCCACAGCCCACAGCGGCCACTCGGCTACTCGCGGGACGCAACAGCCCGGCCCGGGATGGTGTAACCCGCTAGTTGGGAAACGGATCTGCCAAGAGGCTTCCGGCCCACCCTCTGAGTCAAAGAAGGCTCGAGGAAATCCGCGATGTGGACGAGCCCGGACTACAGGGTTTGGCTGGGACACCAGCCCCACCCCCACAGGCCCTCTGCATCTCACCCGGGCGCGCTCCTGCTCCCCCGGAGGCACCTGCAGCGCCCCGCGGTTCGGCTACGCACCCCTCCCTCCTTCCTCCCTCCACTGCCTCCCTTCCCCCGCAGGGTTATTTTGGGAACCTAGAGCCTGAGGGGACCTCGGAGGAATTTCTCCCTGGGATGGGAGGGAGAAGAGAGGGCCTAGGCGTCCGTCCCGCTCGCGGCACCCTCTCGGGCGCCGGCTGACAGGGGCGGGTGTCGGCAGCCCCCAGGGGCCCGCCCCACGCAGCAGACCATAGTATAAAGAAACATTCCTGGGGCGGGGCATCGAGGCGTCAGCGGGGAAGCCTGAGCCTGGGAACCGTGCGCTCCCAAGCCACCTCCGCGAAGACCCAAGGGTCCAAGCTCAGCCCTTCCACAGGATCATCTTTCCCCAAACCCGGAATCCTGACCCAGACCCCCGGGCTGCAGAGGTGAACTGTGCGCGCAGAGTAGGGTGCCCAAAAGGGGGCGCCAGAACTGTGGGGTGGCCATGGCGGGCAGGACACCTCCAGCAACTCGGGTCACCGGGAGGGGGAACGAGAGGGGAGGACCAGGTACACTCCTGCCCCTTCCACACCCGAGTCATTTTCTGGAGGCCCAGGACCTAAGTTAGACACAAGAGCCCCCTTCGCACACGCTGTAGGACACGCATTCGTCCTATTCAGTCTCAGACAATGACACACGCACCCTGGACACACCTGCACCGAGGAGCCCCCCAACCACACACAAACAACCCATGTACCCCAATTCAAACCCATGGATAAGGTCGCCTCGCAAACCTGATGTCCACTTGAGCCAGGCCAGTCTAGTCCCGCGACCACGGAGGCGCTGACATCTGCACACGTGTGCACACGCGCAAGATAGTGCATCTCCACGCATGCACTTTCCCACCCATGCACACACCCCCGTGGGTGCGCACACGCCCATTACGCCGCTCCTCCCCCCTTGTCCGCGGTCTACGGCTCACCCTGATTCCCCTCATTTCCCCACCCTGCCAAAGCCTTGCCCCAAGAAAGAGTAGCCTGCCCCTACACATGCTCCTCCGTTTTGAGAGACAGCTCCTCTACGGAGTTCTCAGACTTTTCCTCGGAACCATCCACAGCCATCCCTGACCGGTTTTGCAGCTTCTTCGCTGTGTGACCTTGAAAATCACTTGATCTCTCTGAGCCTCAATTTTCCCATCTGTCATATGGGGTTTTGCAGGCGAGGCCCCGGCTGAGAGGTAGCTGGGAAAAGCCAAGAGCGCCGAGGGTGGTCCAGAGTCCCAGCTCTCTGCATGTCTCTCCAGTCCCGCATACTCCTCACCCGCCGCCCGAGCCCGCCTGCGACCCCTGAATCCCCCTCTGGGTCGCGCCCCGCCCGCGCTCGCTCACTCACTCCTGGGACACGCTGCTGCGAGCCCGCACCCGGCCTGGCCGGCGCCACCACTGTGCGCTCCCGCCCGCCAGCCTTGCTGCGGCTGCGGCTGCCGCCCGCTCTCCGCGCCGCAGCCCAGCCGCCCGCCGCCCCGCCCCCGCGCCACGGCCGCCCCCACCCCGCCCCTCCGCCCCACTCGGGGCTGCGCACCGCCGGCGGTGCCTCCTCCACCGGGGCTCCCCCTCGGCCAGCAGGCAGCGGCCCCTGCGGCAGCTTAGCCCCTCCTCTGCCGCGCCGCTGGAGAGGCCGAGGCCGCAGGAAGGGGGCTGCGCCACCGACCGCCGAGGCTGGGCGAGCGCGGAGACTGGGAGGGGGAAACTAATCTCAAAGCCCCTTCCCCCACCGCGGACGGCCTGTGCCCGCCGCCCCGCCTGGGTGTTGGATGGAGGAAGCCGGGAGGGGCAGGAAGCGGACTGCGGTGGGGAAGGGGCGCCCCGCCCAGCCCCCGGCCCGGGTTCCTGTTTTCAAGACAAGCCGTTCCCACGGGGCGAACCGGGCCCCAGGCAGGGCGTCTTCCTGCGGGTGGCGCGGGCACCTGCGTGGTGGAGGTCGGGGCGAGGGGGCAGCCGGTCCAGGTGAAAGTTTGGGGGCGGGGCTAGGAGGAGATGGGAAGGTTTCGGGAGAGGGGCCTGTGTGCTACCTAGAGCAGCGGCCTCGTCGTCTGGATGTTTGGGGGTGGGGAGAAGTGCCCCAGTTCGCCCCGAGAGCCTGAGGGAGAAGAGGGGCGGCTTGCAGTGGATGTTGAGTCCTGGGTGCCTGGAGGCCTGTTCCCCCGGCAAGGAGGAACTTGGGAGTGGCAGCGGCAGCCACAGGCTGTTGGGGTCCCCACAAGCCTAACCTAGGGGAGTGGTAACAGTTTCCGGCCGTTTGGATTCAAATACACTCACTGTGAAACCACCGGCCCCAAACCTTCCTCTGAGGCTTGCCCCTCCCTACCTCGTGCCAGGAAGGTAGGACACCACCCACCCTAGGAGTACTTCAGTCTCGGTACTGTGAGATCCAAAAAGAGAGCTTCAGTAATGTGGGGGTGACAGTGACTTAGCCTAAATGATCTGTGAATGTCCCCTGCCTTAACATTCCCGACTTGGACCAAGCAAAGCCACCTGCTAAGAGACCCTAAAACGCCGCAGTGGGGCGGAGCTAAGGGCGGAGCTCAAAAGGGGCCGAGCATCAATAGGTCCCGCCTCCAAGAGGATCCTTGTAGTCCTGGAGTCTCAGTCCAAGTCTGGGTTCCTAGCCTTGGAGTGTCCCACCCCAGCAGACGCCCCGCCCCGGGCCAGCCAGGCTGGCCGCTAACCTAGTATGGACACAGCACTAGGGCGAGATGAGTGGAGGGTGACGCCCGGAAAGGGGCTGAACCGTAGGCCCCGCCTCCGTATAAAGCCTTTCGCAGACCGCACCTGCTGGTTTGGGGGGAAATAGAGGATGCTTATGCAGCAGCTGGTGTGCCCGCCTAGAGCTAAAAATATTTCCCAACAGAGAAAAGAATAAGGAGGCTCCCAAGGAAAATCAGTTTATTAGATAGTGGGTGCAATTGGTCAGACCCCATAAATAAGACAGATAAGGAGCCAAAGGCCAAGAAGAGGACAATGTACTTGGTCACGCTAGACACGGATACCTAGAGACTGGGAAAACAAGGGTTTCAGGAAGGGGCTTAGAGACCTAATGCCAATTGCCCACGCTCTGGATGAGGAGCTGGGCAAACTCAGGCAGACTGGGGTCTGGTTTAGATGCTCAAATCTTCTCATCAGGGGCTGGCAGCCGCTGTCGGGAAGGCTCTACACCCCAGATCTCCCGGGCGTACTGGGCAATGGTGCGGTCACTGGAGAACTTGCCTGAGGTGGCTATGTTCCGGATCACCATCCGCGTCCACTCCCTTGGATTCTGTAGCCAAATGAAAGCTCTGGGTTCACTCCCAGCAGGACACCCATTTTCTGCCTCATCTTAACTAGGACTGCCTAAGTCCTACCAACCCCTGGCCCAGAACCCCTCACCTTGTACAAAGCACTGACTCTTTCCTGGCACTTAATGTAGTCCTCATAATCTGCAAAAACTTTGAACCTAGAGAGGAAAGAAAGGGTAAAGCTGGGCCATGGTGGCGCACATCTGTAATCCCAGCACTTGGGAGGCTTAGGCGGGAGGATCAGTGCAAGTTCGAGACCGGACTGGGCTACAAAAAGTGAACTCAAGGCCAGCCATCCTGAACTTCATAGTGAGACCTTGTCTCAAAAAGACCAAAAAAAAGAAAGGGTGGGGCCAGTGAGATAGCTCAGTGGTCTAAAGCGCCTGCTTAGGCAAGCTTAGGCAACCATAGGGACCAAGGTTCTATTCCTGGAACCACATGCTGTGCCAGCCCTACCCCCAGGGCAGGCTGAGCCAGCCATAATATAATGAACAAAGTTTTTTTAAAAATTAAAAAAAAAAAGCCTGTCTGACAGGTGCAAGGTCATGAGTTCGAGTTCCGATCCCACAAAAAAAGAAAAGAAAGGGTGAGAATCTCTGGATGGTCAACAGCCAACCCCATTCTGTCCCAGTGGACAACTGGGGACCTGGACAATGATGCTGCTTCCAAAGGAGGTTGGTAAAAGTCAGCATTGTGGCACATGCATGGTGGTAGGAGGATCGTTGTCCCAGAGGTTCAGCTCCAGTCCCAGCTCCTAGCCAGAATCACTGAATTTGAGATCAGCTTGGACTACAAAGTGAGCTCAAGGCCAGCCTGAACTGCATACCGAGACTCTCAAAATGACAAGATAAAAAATAAATAAATTTTTAAAAATGCTTGGTAGGCTGACAAGATAGCTCAGCAGTCTAAAGCGCCTGCTTAGGCAAGCTTAGGCAAGCTTAGGCAACTGCAGGGACTGTGGTTCGATCTACGGCACCACATACTGCACTAGCCCCACCCCAAGGGCAGACTGAGCCAGCCATAATAGAAATAAATAGATAAATAAATAAATAAATAAAGTTTGTTGTTTTTTTAAGTAAGAGAAAAAGAAACAAAGGAAGGAAGAAAGAAAGAACAATAAAAACCACAAAGGAGCTTTTGCCTGGTGGCAACTGCATGGACCCTGTCCCAATCTCCCCACCCCCACTGAAGCCCTGCTCAGCCCAGCAGCCCCAGCTATGTGGTGGCTTGGCCAGCCAGCTCACCGATCATGGTGCATGAGCATGTTGACAATGTCTTTGAACAAGTCTGGCTGTTTAGGGGAGAAAAAGCCACTGCTCAGCTGCTCGATGATCTGCCGGAGCTCAGGAATTCTGTCGTAGTACTCCTGGGCATTGTACCTGTGGGGCAGAGCTTGATCAGCTGGCGCCTTCTTCGGAGATCTGAAAAGCCCTAAACCTCAGCCTGCTACTACCCTCTCTGGAGCTGCCACCCAAGCCCGCTCTGGTCCTCTCCCTTCCCTGCTCAGCTTTTCTTCCCCCACTTTGTGAATGAAGAAACTCAGGGCTGGAGGAGATAAAAAAAAAAAGTAAGACTTAAAAATCCAAAGCCCCAAGCAAGGGCTCTTACACAGGTGCACCACCACTGTTTTATCTCCATGACAGGCTAGGTCTGAGGTGTTGCTTCACAAGCACAAGGCCCTCGGTTCCATTCCCAGCACCACCAAGAAAACACTGCCCCAAACCCATCCCCGGCCTAACCATAGGCTCTAGGAGGCACCAATAGACACATCCTCAGGGAAGGCCTCTTAAACTCAGATAGTCCCACCAAGCTCATCACAGGCCTTGTGCCAACGTTCTTCTACTTGTTGGTTTGTTTTTGAAACACAGTCTTACTATGTAGTCCAGGCAGGCCAGCAGGCCTTGGATTCATGCTATGGCTCAGGTGAGCCTCAAGCTTATGATCTTCCTGCCTCGTTTCTGGATTATAAGCAGGCATCACCATATTCAGTTTATCTTTCTCAGGCAGCACAACCTCTCTATCAAGACCTCTCCACCCTGCCAGAGTGGTCCTCTTCACTGAATGTCCCCTTCCAACAAGAAACCAAGGCCTCCTCCAGCTCAGCCTCAGGTTACTCTACAGATGGTGTCAGCCCCCATGATGGTCCCCACCTGCCCCCTGCAGCCCAGCCTCCATCCTACAGCCAGAATTAATCTTAAAGCCTTGGCCTAAACACTTTGCTCAAAACTCAAAACTCTTCCCCAAAGGACAGTCTGCACTTTCTAGTCAAATCCCATAGAAGTTCCTTACAGCACTGGATACCAGCTCTTCAAAGCTGTTCATGGGAGCATAATGGTACCGACTTTCAAGAAAACAATTTGGCAATCTATGTCTGAGCCTCAAGAACTTCTTCTTGGCTGGACATAGTGGTATATGCCTGTAATCCTAGCTGTTCTGGAGGCTAAAGCAGGCAGATTATGAGTTCTAGGACAACCTGGATAATTAAGTGATACCTGATCTCAAAAAGTAAAAAGGGTTAGTTAGGGATGTAGCTTAGTGACAGAGAGCCCCTTCAGTTTGATTACTAGTCTAATACCACAAAAATATAAAATAAATTCATCCCAACCCCCCCACACACACACATACACAATATCCTCATCCTAATTCTTTTAAGAAAATAACCAGAGCTGTAGAGATAGATGTAAAAGGTTGCTCATGGTAGTGCACGCCTGCACTCTGGAGGCTGAGGCAGGAAGATCATTGTGAGCTCAAAAGCAGCCTGGGCTACAAAGTGAGCTCAAGGCCAGCCTGAACTATATAGGAAGACCCTTTCAAAAGAAAGAAAGAAAGAAAGACCAAATAAATAAAAAAATAAGCAAACCCATGAGAATATAGATGATGGTTATTCTGTTCTATCTTGTTTTGTATTTTTCTAACTAATGGGCAGATGTTACTTTTATGATAACCACATTTAAAAATAAATTTTGCTGGGAAGTAGTAGTACATGGCTATAATCTCAACACTCAGGAGGCTGAGTAGAAGAATCACAAGTTTGAGGCCAGCCTGGGCTATGCAGTAAGCTCCCAGCTGACCTGAGCTACATATCCAGGTTCAAAAACAATGTCAGGAAATTGTCTCCTCTACTGTAGTTTTCCAGGAACTAATGATTTAACTTCACCTCCAATTTTGAATATTATCTCTTAGGACTGGTATCATTTTCTTTCTTTTCCTTCACAGACTCTCACTCTAATTAATGCAGGCTGAGCTGGGATTCCTTATGTCTCAGGCTGGCCTCAAACTTGTAACCCTCCTGCCTCAGCGTCCCAAGTACTAGGATTATAGGTATGTACCAGCAAGCCCAGATCTTTACTTCCATTTGGTGTTACTTCTTCTTTCACCCTATTAAATGTATTTGCTATAAGTTCCCCCAAAAATTTTCTAGAGGGCAGAGGATGTAGGCTTATGGTAGAACACTTGCTTAGCATACATGAATCTCTGGGTTTAATCCCCAATACCACCAAAATTCAATAAATAAGTAAATAAAAGTTTTCTAGAATTCTGATGGCCACAACTAAGACCATGCACAGTACTGACCAGCCTTCTCAAGCATGCTGAGCACTGCTATCCCTCCTCCAACAGTCACACCTTAGTCCTCCTGCCCATAGATGCCTTGACAGCTTACCCTCTCTGGTCAAGCCTTTCCACGTCCTCCACCCGCATGCCAAAGATGAAGAAATTCTCCTCTCCTGCCTCTTCAGCCATCTCTACATTGGCCCCATCCATGGTGCCAATAGTCAGAGCCCCGTTGAGCATGAACTTCATGTTGCCAGTGCCCGAGGCCTCAGTACCCGCAGTGGAGATTTGCTCAGAGAGGTCAGCAGCTGGGATCACTGGAGGACAGCAGCAGGTGACAGGGCCAATGCAGGGAACTGTCCCACCCCAGCTGGGCTAGGCTGGCCCTAGGCATACCCAGATGCAGAGTCCCTGCCACTCCAACCCTCCAATCCTCATTACCCTCTTGCCAGCCTCATCCTTCTGCTTTTTTGTGTGTGCCAGGAACTGAAATCAGGGCCTCAAGCTTACAGGGCAGGTGTTGCACTGCTGAGCTATATCCCCTATTCTTTTTATTTTATTTTACTTATGTATCTGGTACAGGGTCTCACTACGCAGCTCAGACTCATAGTGATCCTCCTGTTTTCAGCTTCCTCAGCACTGGGATTACAGGCACATACCACCATGCCCAGTCTCAACTTCTGTGTCAGCATACCCCAGGGGCAGGGCTGGTATGGTAGTCCTGGAGATTGAGCTCTAGCCCCTGCGCCTGCTTGCAGGCGCTTTAGTCCACTGAGCTATTTGGCCAGCTCTGCATTCCCTGTTCTTGTTAATTCCTGAATACCTGAAATCCAGCCTGGAACCCTGTGTCCAGTTCCCCCAAATCTCGCTCTGTGTGGCCTATAATCCCATCAGAGGGACATCCTTGCCCAGGAAGGCTTTGCTAGTGCCTTTCCTAGAGCCTAGTCTGTCCAAGGCTCCCAGGTCCCTGTGGCAGCACCCACCTTTTTCAGCCAATGAGACACGATAGTTCTCCAGGAAGATCACACGAAGGCGGTCTCCCACCACTGGGTCATGGTTCACCACATCCCCAATGGCAGTGATGAGTTTGATGATCATCTTGGCCATGTGGTAGCCAGGAGCGGCCTGCAGGACACATTGCAGACTCAGCACTAAGACCTTGGCCACACGCACAATCCATCCCACAGCTCAGCCAGGCCCATTCCACCAGAGAGCAGCTACCCAGAGCCCTGGTCCAGGTCCAGCTTCTTACCTTGCCTCCGATCATCACAGTCCGTGGCACAACAAACTTGTTAGGCTCCTTCTTGATGCCTGTGGAGAAGAGAGGGATGGCACTGGTCCGCTTTCCTCCCCTGGCTACGAGTTCCCTGATGACACCCTGGCAGCCAGCACCCATACTGGCAAGCAATAGCCTGAATTTCCTTAATCACTTGCTCTGTGGTTGTCATTTCCCCCTTTCTGAGCCTCAGTTTGTCTATCTGTGGAATGGAGCTAGGGATGACACAGGGTATGGCATCCTGAGAGGGACACAGAGAGGAAGACTGAGGTGCATGGTGGCCCTGCCACTCACGGTTGTACAGGGTGATGACATGGAGGCAGTTGAGGAGCTGGCGCTTATATTCATGAATCCGTTTCACCTGGATGTCAAAGAGTGAGTTGGGGTTGATGTGGACTTTGTATTCTCTCTCCAGGTATGCAGAGAACTTCAGTTTGTTTTCCTGCAGGGAAGGAAAGGAGAAGGCTCACCAATAGCCTTTGGCTTCAAACATCAATGGTCCCCTACCCAGACATTGGACCTGGCCACACTCCCCATGTGCCAGCCCTGGCCCATGTGTCCCAGGTTGCAGCACTGCGCACCTGCTTCACTTTGGCCACGTCCCTGATAAAGGCTTCATCGTCCACATAGGAGAGCAGTTTGCGCAGCTGGTCCAGGTCCGAAATATACTCCTCCCCAATGCGCTGTGGACAGGTGGTTCTCAGTCAAGCCCATTCCCTCTGTCACCCTCAGACACAGAGAGGTCCCTTTCCAGCTCAGCTGAGCCCTACCACCCAGCTCTGGGAGCCTCTCATCCCCCTTCTTACCTAAATTCTGCTGGTTGGCCAGTCAGCCCTAGCAGGCCTCCCTGCCACCCTGGCCTTGGTGTTACACTGGTAAGGGCTCTCTACCAGACATCTGGCCCCTTACAGTCTCATTTCAGATAGGACCATTGATGATCCCTCCCTCTTTAGGCCTCCTTAGCCAGGGCCCATGAGCACAAAGGCCACACACATACAAATAAGAAACGATACCGCAGTTTGGAGGACACAGGACAGGATGGATTTCAGCCCTCAACTGTGAGTCCTTGTACTGTGAGCCCCCTACACAACCATACCCAAGTGATACCTGCAGTGTCCTGTGGTGGCTTTACTTGCTCTCACCTCAGCAATGACCTCTGCCAGCCCAGGGTTACACAGAACCAGCCAGCGCCGAGGAGTTATGCCATTGGTCTTATTCTGGAATTTATGAGGCTCCAGTTCATAGAAGTCTTTGAAACTGCAAGTTGGAGCAGGATGAGGGTCACTGCCCATCCCTGCAAGAGCCCTCCTCCCAGAAGCCCCTAGTTCTTCCTGAAAGGGGCTTTTCCTGGGACATACTTCTCTGGGAGGTGCAGGTCCTACAAGAGGAGTTATGGGGACAGGACTGTACTGGAAGGAGCTGTAGTGCTTGAGAGCATGCACCACCTGTGGGCAAGACCAGCTACAGGAAGCTGGGGGTCTGGAGAATGGGCTCACATGGTCTTCTTGAGGATCTCAGAGTGGATGCGAGCCACACCATTGACTGCGTGGGAGCCGGCAATGCACAGGTGTGCCATGTTGATACGCTTCACTGCACCTTCTTCCACTAGTGACATGCGCCGCAGCCGATCTACATCCCCAGGGAAGGTGGCCGCTACCCGCTGCACCCAGAAGAGCCCAGAACTAGTATCAGAGCCCAAATCCCATGATGGTACCCTCAAGCCCCAAACACCCAAGGCTCTACTCAGAGCTATGCCCATACCCGAGGCACCAGATCCTGGCTGGCCACCCATCCAACTGCCCACTGCTCACACCACCTCCCTGGCTCACATTCAAGAAGCGCTGGTTGATTTCATAGATGATCTGTAAGTGCCGGGGTAACAGAGTCTCCATGAGGTGCACAGGCCAGCGCTCCAGGGCTTCAGGCAGCACTGTGTGGTTGGTGTAGGCGCAGGTCTTCACGGTTATGTCCCAGGCCTGCACACGGGGCAGGGGGTAGGATGCCAGCCCTGAACCCTGAGCTGTCTACACTGCAGCATACAGGGCCTACCACTACAGAGCCAGATTCCAGGATTCCTGCCCAGGCCTCATGCTCCTCACTCACTTCCTTCACCCTCCCACTCCCCAAACTGGGAAGAATCCTGAAGCAGAGAGGTTGAGCCCTGAAACCCACCTTGTCCCAGTCCAGCCGTTCCAAATCCACAAGAATCCTCATCAGCTCAGGGATGGCCAAGGATGGGTGGGTGTCATTGAGCTGGATAGCCACCTTCATGGGAGAGACTAGGAGTCAGACTGAGCCCCAAGCCAAGAGCTACAATGACTATCCTTTGCCACTTTGGAGACCCCCAGAAGGCCTGTGGCTGCTCTGGGTTGAGTCTTTATGGGAACAGCTGGGGGGCAGCAGATGAAAAAGAAAGGCTCAGGTTGTTTGAAAATCCCAGGCAAGAGGGCTGGTGAGATAGATCAGTGGTCTAAGCACCTGCTTAGGCAACAGCAAGGACCATGGTTTGATCCCCAGCACCACATGCTGCGCCAGCCCCACTCCCAGGGCAGGCTGAGCCATCCATAACATAAATAAATAAAGTTTTTTAGAAAGAGAGAGAGAGAGAGAGAGAGAGAGAGAGAGAGAGAGAGAGAGAGAGAGAGAAAATCCCAGGCAAGATACCTTATCTGGGAAAGCATCGAAGTTTGTGCGCACAGGATCACGGCTGCCAAACTTGGAGGACTTAAAGCGCCGGATGATATCCTGCAGGGTAGCAGCCACTACGAAGTACTCCTGCTTCAGCCGCAGCTCCTTCCCCTCAAAGAACTAGGGACAGCGCAAAGCAGGTGGAGCCCATGTGCCAGAGGCATGGCCTAAGACCATTGCAGCTGTGGCCAGGAGAGATCCCACTCACACTAGGACACAGCTTTCTAAGCTGTACCCCACTAAGGCCTAGGGATCTTTGCTCCACTAAGTAACAGTGGTGGGGGATAGTGCCATAACTGGGAAAACAAAAGGATTACTTTTTTGTTTTTTGTCTTTTTGAGACAGGGTCTCACTATGCAGTTCAGGCTGACTTTGAGCTCACTTTTGTAGCCCAGGCTGGTCTCAAACTCACACCGATCCTCCTGCCTCAGCCTCCCAAGTGCTGGGATTACAGACGTGTGCCACCAAGCCCAGCAAGGGTTAAGTACTATTATTATGGATGTCACCTGCCTCCTAAAACTCTAGTGTCCTCCCACTCAAAGGACTTGGGCCAGGGGAACAGGGCACACAGAGCCAGCCATCTAACCCTAGTGAGAAGGGCAGCAGCAACTTCCCTAATCCCTCTCCCAAAGACTCAGGCTTCCAGCCCCCATCCCAAAGGGTGACGCACGTTGTCATTGGGATACAGGACTCGAGAGATGTTCTCAGCCAGATTTCGGTCCAGCACAGCCTGGATGTAGCCACCAATGTTGACTGAAGGACAAAAGTGGGTAGGTCAAGGCTCAGGCTGAGCCAAGGCCAGGCAGGGGCTGGGAAGGCTGCTGACAACCAGTAGATGAACTCACAGTCCTTGAGGTTGAAGTCATTGGGCGCTTTGGCAGACCACAGGCGCATGGTGTTGACAACGTTGTTTCTGTAGCCAGGCACAGGTGTGTCATAAGGCATGGCCAATACCACCTGTGAGAGGCACCTGAATCAGGAACTGGATGGGCCACCTTGGGAGGTGGCAGCCCTAGGAACCTTCTCCATCTGTTGAATGGGGCCTCCTTCATTGCAAGAGACTCAAGAGATCGTTTCTGAATTTTGCCAACTCCCACCTTCAAGTACTAGTTCCAGTACTATGAGCAAACTTCATTACCTCTCTCAATCTCACCTATAAAAAGAGGATATCCTCTCTTTAAAAACAGGGGTGGTGGGGCTGGTGCTGGGGCTGGGACTGATAGCTGAACAGTTTAAGCACCTGCATGGTAAATGCAAAGACCCAGATTCAATCCCCGGTACCGCATGCAGTGCCCGTCACTGAAACTGAGCACGGTGGTGCATGCTTGTAATCGTAGCACTGGAGAGGTTGAGACAGGAGGATCACTACAAGCTCAAGCTGCACAGTGACACTCTATACTAAATAAATAAAAGTTAAAAAAAAAAAAAAAACTTGGGGCCGGTGAGATGGTTCAGTGGTCTAAAGTGCCTGCTTAGGAAAGCTCAGGCAACTGCAGGGACTGCGGTTCGATCCCCGGCACCACATGCTGCGCCAGCCCCCACCACCAGGGCAGGCTGAGCCAGCCACAAAATAAATAAAATAAAGAAACAAACAAACACAACAAGCAAACAAATAAATAAATAAAATTTAAAAAAAAAAAAAA
>PVKN010001356.1:0-53310 GCA_004027915.1 Capromys pilorides
AGATAGATAGATAGATAGATAGATAGATAGATATTTGTTGTTTAGCCCTCCACTGATCTTATCCTGCCCTGAGGTATTTTGAGCACCACATTCCTACACATTAATGAGGGATAGAGGGGGTGGCCTTTTCCCTTTCTCCTATCGTTGGGAATGTCAACAAGACCTTGATCTCTGTGTCTGATTATAGGGCCTGGTCTCCTGCAATTTCATAGAAATATTTTTAGTATTCTATTAAACTGGTCTTCCAGTACTAATTTATTTATTAATGATCTATAGTTGTATAATAACTCTTGCACAGTTGTGCAGCTCTCTTGAAGAAAATTGACAACCATGACGTTTCTTTATCTCTCAATGCCCTTCCACAAAGCTACTCAAGATCATGACGTGGTTGTGACTTTCTAGAGAGAAAATCAGACGCACTAAGTTGGAAACCAGCCTTGGAAATAACTGTTGTCACCTCTAGCTGGCAAGCTTCACATTCTTCTCCAGGAAAACCTTAGTTCACAGTTACAGGGAATCACAGAAGATTCAGATATCTGTAGGCAAAGATCAAAGAAAAGCCTATGGAAATTTTAGGGACAATCTAAGAAGAGAGAAAGACAAACACATTTTTGCAGATATGTAGTATTTTGTCCCATTATTGTCTTTTGTTAGACTATGTCTCATGTCAGAGAATGAAAGTCTTTGAGGAGTCCAAACTGAAAGTATGAAGACCAAACATAGCATTGTTCTGAGTGACTGATGAAGTCTTGTTTTGTGAAGTTAATTATACCCAATTTGCTGTGATCAGGGTTTATGCAGCTGCTTAGCTGGAGAGAAGTTGTTGTTTTCAGAAGTAGACTGACTCATTCTGAAATCTTTGAGCTGGTAGGGATATTTAGAGACTCTCCAGTATTCACAAAAGCAGAACTAAATGATAGTATTATTATGAGCGGTCAATAAAGTTACAGCTGGGTGTTTTCTCTCTGCTAAGTTTAGACATTAAGTCTCATTCAGTTTTATCTTGGTTAGTCAATTGAAAACCATGTGTGTGCATACAACTATTCTAAGTGGGCCACTTATCCAAGATCAGCGTTTTCCTCAAGGGCTAAGTCAATGCAAACAAAAAAATGTGACTCAGAAAAAATGCAGGCATACACGCATGCACACACACACACACACACACACACACACACACACACAAAAATCACGTATTTATATTGAAATAGAGCCTTTAATTTTCAAATCAGTAAAGTTAATTTGAATGGAATCCTATTTTTACACAGTACTGCATTGATAGGATACAGAATACATCTCTGTAATTAAACCTTTAAGGAGGTTTGGATGACAGTTACTAGGTTTTAAATAGTATAAGCCACTAATGCAGAGAGAAAAGAGAATTTTAGTCACATTGAAGTAAAGTAGTGATGTACAGTGGTCAGAAAGAATAGGACGATTTAAAAATCACCTAATGGATGTTTTCTATTTTCATTGAAAATCTACATTTGTCCTTTTAAATGGCATATGTTCATTCTGATCCCTTCTGTATAAATTGGCTCTTGCTACAGATCAAATATTAGATGAAGTTAATTTCTTAATAACTCCAAATTTCTAAGCACACTAATTGGTACAGTTTAAAGTTACCCAGTAAGCAGATTTGACATGAGGAATAATATGAAAACAGGAAGCTTTTGAGATCTAGAAATGTCTTTCCCTTATGGATGGCAAATTTTCTGTGCCTGAGAAGAATTACATATTTTTTTCAACTGAAAAAGGATAATAGCAATCGATTGGTGATAATAAGTTGAACTCATTTAGTAATAAAATCTTTACTGTCTGTTTCACACCTGGTATACATGTATTCTATTTCCCAGTAGAATCAGCAGCAATATTGACTATGGGTTTTATTTTCCTTGTTTTTCTCTTTTACATTTTACTCCATCTGTTATCATTTATACAATTACATCATAGTAGATACTTCTTGAAGGTGAATATTCAAAGCAGAGTACTTAAGGTCATGCTTGATTATTTCTTTATAATGTTCCTTTGAGTTTTATAAATTGAGAAATCACTCATGATGCAAATATCTCTTGATGTTGGGTTCAACGTTGACCCGCCCAAAGGTTGTTCTTACTACTCACTACTCACTTTACAACTGAATAAAAGGCCTAAGTCTGATAAGAATATAAAAGCATATATTGAAAGTATAAGAGAAAGGAAGTCAGGTAGTTGAGAAGAATCTCAAATTCTGTGTCTTCATCAGTAGGGCAGGCTCAGGCTAGGATGTTGTCTGAGTCCTTTCTCACTGCTGAAACAAAATTCCCGACACATTGAAGTGAAACGAAAAAAGGAAAGGTTCTTCTGGGCTCAGGGTCTGTAGAAGTTTCAGTCCATGGTTGCCTGGCTCCAAAGCAGGGTAACACAGGAGAGAAGACCGCAGAGGAAAAACAATTCCTGGAAAATCAGGGCAGTGAAAAACACCAGAAGCATCAAAGCCCTGACCATTTTCTGTCTCTCCTGTCTCTCTGCATCCATCCAGACCACTCAGCCAATGG
Source organism: Capromys pilorides (assembly GCA_004027915.1). Taxonomy (NCBI): domain Eukaryota; kingdom Metazoa; phylum Chordata; class Mammalia; order Rodentia; family Capromyidae; genus Capromys; species Capromys pilorides. The sequence continues at coordinate 2,535 of PVKN010001356.1, forward strand.
GTGGTACCAGCCCTGACTAAGGTGGGCCTTCTATTATCCAAACCTCAAAGCATGCCAAAACAACCAGCAGACTAATTCAGCAGCCACAAACTCTTAATTCCAGTATCACTTTCTTAATCTCAGCATCACACATCCCAGACCCACATGCCTCTGAAAAGCCCCACCTATGACTACATGAGATTATCTATATGCATACAGTCCATAGCAGATATCTAACAATAAGCCTCAGACATGCTGAGAAAAATCTCACAGAGAGAAATGAGTTGACAGTAGATTCCAGAGACAGAAATTTACCTAGTAATCCCTTACAGTTAACCCTATCTTCTTCCCTCAAAATAATCCCATATTCTGGAAAAACTTCAACTCCTCTGTGACAAACACAACACCAGCAAGACAGTCATTGGCTATGATGTCTGAGCCCAGGTTAAACAGCCACAAGAATTTTAGCAAAGTGCCCTGGACTGTGCTTTCACAACTGCCATTTCTTCTCTCCCTTAGGTTTTCTGAACCAGATGAGGAACTCGAGCCACTCTGTTCTTCAGCCTTCATTCCAAGGATGCATGCAGCTTATCCAAGTGGATGACCAGCTTGTGAATTTGTATGAAGTGGCCCAGAGGAAGCCGGGGAGCTTTGCCAATGTCAGCATTGACATGTGCGCCATCATAGACAGGTAAACAGGCTGTGCCTCAGAACTCACCGTGTCCAAACGCGGCCAGTTTATGTTGGGACCAGCAAAACACCGAAAATAAAACAACAAACAAACAAACAAACACTAACGAGTTGCGAGTTGTCAACTGCAGCAAAATTAACTGTGCCAACATGTACATAGACTGTATGATGGCCCAGGGTGCTGATCTATTCATTCATCAACCTTCGGTGAATGTGAGAATTGGGCAAAGAGTTTTGCAAACTACGGCTGAGTGACAGAGGGACTCCAGCGGTAGTTGTGCTCCCTGTATCCACTAGCAGAAGTGTCCCTTCTCTCCTTATCTGGGTTATGATGGCATAAGCACATTGTCCCCTCCAAAGATATCTTCCAAAGAATAAGAAATATTACAAAGTGACCATTGGGAAATGGTGATTTATTGACACACATTATTCAGAATAGTTGATTTTCCTTGCAACATAAGCATAGAAATATTACAAAATCTAATTTTTATTATTTTTGGCCAATCTGCATAAAAGTTTGTCATGAAGACTTTGAATTTTCACAGGGTAGAAAGACACAATTTTCATGCAAAATGTAATTCTACTGTATGTACTACCATAGCATGCTTTTAAAATTTCCTTTTTCACATTAAAAATTTTCAGTATGAAATATCTTGTCCACAAAGAAATATGTAAGAGAAGAAGTTGACCTAGTTAATTAACACAACTAAGTATTTTCGAATCTTTTAAGGAAGGGCTATCTTACTCTGAAAAATAGTATCATTAATTTTATGTTTTGAAGACAAAAGTTCATTAAATTTTTTAATTTTGATCTGCTCAGGCAGATGCAGGGGTAAGGGGCTCAATCCCTGGGCCTGTCATGCAGACTCCAGCCCTGGGACACACTGAGACAGCAACTGAGACTGGGTGTGGAGGTGCATACCTAGTATTTGGGAGGCTGTAAGCAGGAGAATCACTGAGTCTGATATGTGTAGTGAAACTCTGTATGCCCTGTAGACCCTGCCCTAAAATTTATTTAAAATTTTTTAAATTTTGAAATAAGATATCATTTTTACTCAGTCTGACTCTAAGAAAATGCAGACCTTAAATCAGATTAATCTTAAGTGGAGATCCTAAGGAAGTCATTTCAAGACATAAAAATATCCTACGAATATGTAAAATATTGTTAGGAAGTAAGCATATTTCCATACAATTTTAATGAAATGATGTTCATGTGAAAGGCAAATTATAGTTTATTTTGTTTTATAAAAATATTTTTCTTTCATGTGTAAGTATGTTTATAGTTAGGCAAAGAAAGAACTCACTGTTTATTTTCTATTACATGTAGAATAATATTATTATTAATAACCTAAGCAGCTTATATTTAAACAGAATTGTGAACAGTTCTATTAGAAATATGCACCAAATTTTGGAGCCATTAATACTGTATTAGTTGAGGCCGGGGATATAGCTCAGCAATCTTAACACCTGCCTGGCAAGCACAGGGACCTGGGTTCAATCCCAGCACCACATGCCACAATGGTCCCACCCCCCAGGTGCATTGAGCCTTCCACAGAGATCGGGCATGATGGTGCATGCCTGTAATCCCAGCTTTAGGGAGACTGAGACAGGAAGATCACTACAAGTCCCAGCTGCATAGTGACACCCTGTACCAAATAAAAAATTAAAAGTTTAAAAAAAATATATATATATATATATATATATTAATTATTTCTGCTTGAAGCAATTGATATTTCAGGTATCAATTATTAGAAAAGCAGAGAGATGGATATTTCTAGAGATTTTTTTCTGGCATTAAATATTTGTACACTTAACATTTGTACTCTATGCAAGATGGTTGGTTTTTTTTATAATAGTTATATAATACATTGAATAGTTTTTATAATTGCCTTCTTTTCATGTCAGTAACTTTAATGAGACAATAATTCCTGTCATTAATGCCCCTTGTCCACTCATTCAGCTTTGCAAGCAGCCCCTACTCCAACAAGCACACTCACCCAGGATTACAGTTGCATTATTTGTTGCCAAAGAACTGAGATTATAATGTTTTTACTCCCATGAAAGTAGGAGTCAAAGTAGCTCAAAAAAACAAGTATATGAGATTGTAGTAAAAAAAAAAAAAAAAAAAAAGGGACATGACTGTGTCACTCCTGCTCTTCACCCCACGAGGAAACCAAGATCAGGAATGTGAAGGAGAGAAAACACAGATTTCAAATATCTGTCTAAAATTTTTGCAGATTAGTCAATCCCACTGATGTCCATGTTGCCAAGTCAACTGTCAGAAGACATAGCAAGGTGTACTCTCTCCTATCTTTTAGAATGTCAACCTAGATTACCTGTGGGGGAGAGGTGTCCTCTAACACAGCTCTACATGTTCCCTAAACCTGTCATCTACCATGGACACTGTATTCTGCCTATGCCATTGTGGTCGGGGCCACAGCTTCTGCGCATTAACTATCAATAGATGAGATGAATCTCCGTCTTCATTTAAAGCATCCCTAGCATAAAATCCTAAGGTGTGGAGTGCTCCTTTTTTCTATATGGGATGCACATGCGCTATTGACTCCACTGATTTTATTCAGTTCCATGAAAAGACTTGGCACCTCAGTGGATTAAAGCACCTGCAAGCAGGCACAGGGGCCTGGGGTTTGATCTCCAGGCCTGCCTTGCCAGCCCCGTCCCCCCGGGCACCCTGAGATGGCATTTAAGACTGGGCATGGTGGTATGAGCCTGTAATCCCAGCTCCTGGTGGATCACTAGGAGTCCAATCTAGTAGTGAGACACTGAACACCCTGTAGACCCTTCCTTAAAAATAAAAAAAAAAAGAATAAAACCTCTTGACAGCGTCGTGTCCCTTAATCTGGATACCATGCAAATCCTCTTATAGCAACGGCCCGTCCGGATAATCTTTAAGAACTTAGAGCAATGCGCTACAACACATCTTCTTTCTAACTGAAACCTCACAGCTGCCACTTTAAGTGTTCTCTAAAGAAACCCACTCTTCCTTACTTTACTTTTCTGCTTTCAAAATCCAGCTTGATTTGAGAGTTATTTTTAAGGGAAAAATGATAAATGAGAACATAGGATAAAAAAAAAATAGCAGCTACTACAGGCTTGCTTTTTATAATACATTTCGAGATAATAGGAGCAGCTGCAATGACTTGATGAGTTGGATGCAGGGAAATGGTTGGGAGGAGACGATTCTTAGAGCATTTTTCTGTCTGTCACATGGGAATGCTTGTGATTTTTGCTTCTTTTTCTTTCTTTGTGTATGCATTTTCACATAGCTTGTTTTGCTTGCTAGTTTGCTTTCTGGACTGTTAACCTAGCGTTAAATCAAGGAAAAAGCAAACATCCCAAACTACTGAATTAGGTGCTTGATACTTATTTGCTAAGTGTGTTCTAAGGCAACAGGGCACCGTTCTGGACACTAGAGATAGGCTGTTGAATGAAACAACATTTTCTGAATATTTGATGCTCACACTCTGGGGTGAAGGTAGGACAGGTGGAAAACTGAACATATAATAAAAAGTAAAGACTGTGGTAAATTAGGAGGAATAAATGGTAGAGGTGGGAGAAAATTAGAGCAGGGTTTGGGACACTGGTGGGCCTAAAGATCAACATCCTGCGCTGCTGTTTACATTGTTTGACCAGACTGAGTTTCGTTGAGAAGACAGTGAAAGACCTGAAAAAGGAATTCATGATTTGGCTAAAGAGGCTGCGTCTCCTGCCAAAAGTTCAGCAAAGAAGCCAGAATGCAACTTGGAAGGGCAGCAAGAGCAGGAGGAGGGGCCGACGAGATGGTTCAGTGGCCTAAAACACCTGCTTAGGCAACAGCAGGCACCAGGGTTCGATTCTCCGGCACCACACGCTGTGCCAACCCCACCCCCCAGGGCAGGCTGAGCTGGCCATAATATAAAAAAATAAAAACAAAGAAAGAAGAGCAGGAAGGAGACCAGCAGGGTCCTAGAGGCAGGGTCCTAGCTGCAGGTAGCTTGCGGTGAGGATTTTGCTTCCACTTGAGGGCATTAGGGAGCCACTGCAGGGTTGAGTAGAGCAATGGAATGCAGTCACGTGGTTTGCACTTCAAAAGTATGAGCAGGGCTGAGAGAGAAGGAAAGGCCCAACCTAGAAGTCTAATTAGAGGGCTGTTTTCACTTATCATCCAAGAAGAGGCGCCACTAGCCAGCGCTTCCGAGGAGCTGGCCCAAGGGAAGGCAAGCGGGTCAGCTCTAAAGGCGTGTAGGAGAGAATGAGTAGGATTTTGTGGTGAGTTAGATGTAGGGTGAGAGCAAAGGATGGGCGACGTGAACCGTGAACCGGAAGGAAGGAGCTGCTTCCGGAAGGAGAACAATAGGTTGATTTACATCAAGTAGAAAAGAAGAACGACCTACAGGGCAAGAGCAGGCCAGGCGGAAAGGTCTGAGCACAGGAGGACAAGGAGGAAGAGCTCCTTCCAATCCCAAATTTCCTGGTCAGCCTCCCTCTTGTGCGCATTAGTCATGGTAACATTGGTGCTAGCAAATGCTCACTAGGCACCACGCCAACTAAAAAGTGTCACGTCAGAGAGTCTGCCTGGTTTCTCCCCAGATGTAAATCGCGAGGTGTCTTTTCATTGGCTGTGTCTGCATGCCAATGAAGGACGAAAAGCAACACTTCTCTCATTGGTCCACACCAGCTCACTCTCCTTTTGGCTCCTTTGATTGGTGCATTACTTTTTTTTGGAGGGGGGAGGGGGGGAGACATCTCAGCCGCACCTGTTAGCCATAGGTTTTTGCGATGTTTGACACACTCAGCTTAGTTTTCCTGAGTGTGTCAAACATTTTTCCTTGATTCCCCACATCACTGGTGCCCTCACGTCACTGGCTCCTGGAGGTGAATATCTTTGGGCACCTGGCTCATATGCGTTCTCAACCACTTTATCTGACTTTGATACAGGTGTGAAGACTCGAGACCAAGGACCTCCAGAGACACTTCTAAGGCCCGAATTAGGTTCATGGGCCTCCTCCCTCTCATGGAGAGCCCCAGTACACTGATTGGCCATTCCGAGGTGGAGGAGAGTGGGACAGGAGGCAGCATGCAGGCAGGAAAGGATGGAGGACCTGGGCTGATTCATGGGAATTCCACAGGGTGGCATTGGTTAGCATTGCGAAACTCGCTGCCATGCTCTTAGAACTTTCGAATCCACCTAAAGTTATGCTTTCATTTGTTTGCTGCGGTCTCATCCAGAACACATGGACAGGAAGGCCCTGGCGTTCCCACAGCAGAGCTCACAGAAATGGTGAGTGCGTTGGGCTCGGACAGATCACTCTGTCTTGTGAGGGATCGTGAAATCCATTCTACAAGCTGTGGTTTCTATTTCGAGCCTCAGCTTAGCCTTCCCTGCTTCGCTGGTAGCCAAGTGCATGCGTTCTCTTTATCATAGGCAGGGGCGATGAGTCATGGGGTGATACACCCTTGGGGTGACACAGCCTTGAGGTAACACATCCTGGCTCTGGGAGATAAGCAGAAGAAGGCTACGCAGGTCATGGGGAAGCTTCTGTGTCCCTAGTGTATGTGTGGTCTCTCCTCTTCCACCATGCTTAGTATCACTCAGTGTAGAGCTTTATGTTGAGGAAACTATGCGCCAAGCCACTGCTTCTTACAAGAAAAGGTCTTAGTCCTTATTGAGGCAAATCAGCATGGGTTATTTTTTTCTTAAGCCAAACGCATCTGTCCTTTCACCATTTTCCACTTCTAAAATCCAATCAGTGCCTTGTTTTCTTTCTCTCTCTTTCTTTCTTTCTTTCTTTCTTTCTTTCTTTCTTTCTTTCTTTCTTTCTTTCTGCCTGCCTGCCTGCCTTTCTTTCTTTCTTTCTTTCTTTCTTTCTTTCTTTCTTTCTTTCTACCAGAACACAGGAGGGACAAACTTCAGAATCATGAAAATGAGTTTCAAACAAAAAATTACATTCCACTGAGATCACCTAAAAGATTGGTATTTGGAAACTAAGGCCACTTAGAGGCCAATTTTTTTTTTTTTAATTTGCACCTGTGTTCTAACTTCCTGTAAAATTTGGTAAAAATATCTCATTAAAATTAGAATCCTTTTCATGTTCTTTTCTGCCCTCGTAAATACATTAGGAAACAAACTTAGTAAATATTCTGGATAGGGTAAAAGATGGAAAGGGAAGAATAAATATCCCAGTTAAGCATAGCCTACAAAATTACTCCCTGAGTAACTGCCAATAGACTGGGTCTTATCTCTAAGTTAATAAACAACTGTTCATTACATTTTTGGATGCAAGCGTATCATCACAAACCCAGTATTTCTTTTTTAATTCAATATTTACTTTCAAGAGCATCTACCCCATTTGATTTTTTTTTCTTTTTTCTTTTATGCATTTGGTTGGTACAGGGACTCACTACCAGGTCGAACACATAGGGATCCTCCTGTTTTCAGCCTCTCCAGCACTGGGACTACAGGCCTGCTCCACTATGTCTGGACTCCAGCCAGCCCAGCCCACCCTGGGAGCAGGGCTGCGCAGCATGTATCTACGGGAATCAAACTGCAGTCCCTGACTTGGCCAAGATTGTCTAAGCAGGTGCTTTAGTCCACTTAGCTATCTCACCAGCCTTATGATATTTTTTTCCCAAAAGATAAGAGTAAGAATTTGGACAGATGCAATGTGAGATATCTCAATATTAAGTCGAGTGTCCTAGAAAATTAATGAAATCATCCCAGAAGGAGGCCATGAGTTAGCATAAAAGCAGATTTGGAATTAGTGTTCTAACTTAAAGAAAGTATACAATCTTATTTATTATAAGCAAATTAATCTTCATTTGTTTATAAGCCCATATTTCTCATCAGCAGCAAAAATGTAATACTCAAACGCAATAATTCATGTGTGTGTGTGCGTGTGTGTGTGTATGTGTGTGTGTGTTTAGTCAGTATGAAACTCAAACTTTCTCAAAAACAAAATTCTGTTCCAAGACATATTATCCCATTTCAGGGTCAGGGCCAGCTGATGGGACTTCTAATAGGAGGAGTCAGGGCTGCTCAGGGGCTCTCCTCAGGTTTCTAAGGGCTTTAGTGAGGTCTTCAGCCTACCTAGACTGCTCTGCTTCCCCCACCACCATTCCCCAAGCCCCCACCCTGCCAAATGCTCCCTCTGGCTTTGGAATATGGCATGGCTACTACTGGACTTCCAACCCAGGGTTTGAGCAAAACGACAGACAGATAGCCCTATGTTGTCTTGGGTTTGCTCCTGGATTCTGAGGTTCTGGAGACTCCAGATTCTTGTCCTTAAAAAAGGATTGGCTAAGGCAGGTGAAAAAGTAGTGAGGTTTTACATTTATTGGAGGCAGGAGAACTAGTATAACCTGTTGGGAGGTGGAGGGAGAGAGAGACAGAGGAAGAGAGAGAGAAGGAGAGAGAGAGAGAGAGAGAGAGAGAGAGAGAGAGAGAGAGAGAGAGAGACTTCATAGAGGCCATCAGGTTCATGGCAGAGATGTTTTGCATGCCTCCTTCTTCAGGCTGAGACCAGATACAGGCAATGCTACCAAATATCTGCTTGATTTTTTGCCAGAAGAATTGAAAGTCACTTTCTGATTGGCCCCAGGTACAGGGCTCAGAAACATGTAGCCTGGCTCTCTGTGATTGACAGGCCACACCCACCCACTCAGTCAGTTGGCCACACCCTAATCTCCTAAATCTGTTCTAGTATGATAAATCTTGTATCTGGAGAAAACCCTTAGTCCTAAATAAACCAGGGTGGCCAGTGACTTTCCATCTGTATAGTCTTCGCTTTCCTTCCTGTATCTAGCTCGTTCATCTAGTCTACTAGCTCTCTGAGCATTTATATAGACCCTATAAGGACATATAATACCTTCTATCTTGGGGCTAGATGCACACCGCACTTAGCTATGGTATGTGTGTGGGAGGGATTAGCAATTTGTGGTAGCTCTGTGCCTCAGCACACCTTACCTCTGTTTCTACTTTGCAGATGCCATCTAAGGTGACATTTGCTCTCTGTCTTTGATCTTAGACTACCTTGCCAAAATTATACCCCGTCATCTTTTAAATTCTAGTCTAGGATCCAGGGATGACGAGCCACCCTAGCTCCCCTCTTCCTCCCCAAGACAGTTACCATTCTTCTGCTATGTAGACAGCCACTGAACAAGAATAGTTAGAGGAAACAACCTGATCCAAAACTTTCAGCTAGGTTAAATAAACAAGGCACAGAGAGACAAATGTCACATCATTGTACTTACACACAGAATTCAAATATCAAGTGCATAAATGTAGAGAGTTTGAATGGTCTGATAGCTCAGTGGACTAAAGCACCTGCTTAGGCAGAGCACAACAGCCAGAGTTTGATATCTGGCATGCTGTGCCAGCCCAGCGCTCTCGGGCCCCACTGAGATGACGATTAAGACTGGGCGTGGTGGCACGTACCTGTAATCTCAGGGTTTGGGAGACTGAAAGCAGGAGGATCACTGTGAGTCTGATCTGTGTAGTGAGACCCTGTAGACCCTGCATCCTCTGTCCTAAATACAGAAAAAAGAAAAATAACAGTAGAGAGTAAAACGTTGTCACTAGGTTTAGGGTTATGATCGGGGACCAGAATAAGCTTGGTTGAAGCGCAGGAGGTATTAGATTAAATTAAGATCCATGCTGTATTCCTGAAAATTACTGAGAGAGTACATTTTAAATGTTTTAAACACAAAACAATATGTGAAGTAATACATATACTAACTAGTCCCACTTAGCCACTAAATGATGCATGCATATTTTAGAACATCTACACACTATATAGGTGTAACTTTATTTATCTGTTTAACATATACATGAAAACTAAATTAAAAATCACTGTCTCTTAAGATATCTTAGAATTATTTTCACTAAAATAAGGACCTGTCTCCCAAACATGAACATTCCATACTGACAATATTGAAGCTAGATTTTCTGTCTCTTCCCTCTGGATCCTGCTGGCTGTCAAGGCTTCCCCGTGGATCTGACTTCTTCTGTTTGTTCTTCCTACATGCACAGGGCCCTTGGTTCTGTCTTTAGATGGGTTAATGTCATCGGTTAGGCTGGTGTCCAACTGTGCTAGATGTTTTCTACAATGGCGTGCATTCTGTCCTTCACCATTAGGTACTTCCTTCATTACTCATGCTATAGACTGTGGGAGACTTTTTACTTTCATGTCAGGATAATTATGCACAAGAGCTCAAGAAGGCAGAGCCTCTCTCTTGTCAACTCCATCCTGTGAAACTTAGTACGGCTCCTTCCTGACATCACCATGACGTTAGCTTCACCCAACTCCAAAGCAACAAGAACAAGTTGATGATTGTTTGAGAACTTGGGCTAATTTTCCAGATTTTGGATTTGCTTTTGGGAAACACTTGTCCAAAATACTTTTAAAGCAAAAGTCACTTAAAGTAATAGATCTAACTAGCAGCTTAAAGGTATAGGAAAAGAATAGCTACGTAATCTGGCTTTTATTTTATCATGATTCACATTGAAATTCTTTAATGTATATATGTCTACTGTGCCTCTTTACCTGACTTTTTTGTCTATTAGGAATCAAACTCAGGACCTCAGGCTTGGCCAGGCAGGCACTGTGCCACTGAGCTACATCCCTGGCCCTTTACCCTATTTTAAATCTCATTATGCTGTAAACAGTTATGTCCTTTGTTGATTTGGGATAAATCAGTCTTCTCATATGTTTCTTGTAAATATTGTTTCTCACACTAATCAGAATTATTGTTAATAATAGTTATACAGCTCAAGGTATGGTTGTTCTTAGCCTCCGACTCCAGCTCCAGGTCTCCTTTGATTCATCGACCCATTGATTTTTCTTCCTTTCTCTCTCTCTCTCTCTCTCTCTCTCTCTCTCTCTCTCTATATATATATATATATATATATATATATATATATATATATATATATTTTAGGACAGAGTCTTCAGAATCTTACTACACACATCTGACTCATAGTGATTCTCCTGTTTTCAGCCTCCCAAGCACTGGGATTACACATACACACCACCATGCCCAGTCTCAGTCACGTCTCAAGGCACCCCACGGACAGGGCCTAAACAAAGCCCTGAGCTGAGCATTCTCCAGCTCAGGAGTGGAGCCCAACTCTCTCCACTGAAGCCAAGATCATCTTTCAAGGAGGAGCTGGTAGCTGGCGATGACCTCAGCCCTGGTGTCGCAGCTTGGAATCCTCATGGCTGAGGGACTGTCTCATACTGTTGGTAGAGGTCTCAGTAATATGGGGCTTTACCTTTTCTGGAAGCCAGGTGATCCCAAGTTTAGGCCAATGAGTGGGGACTTCTTGGTGGAGCTGAATGTCTCTGCAAATTTCTTACACTGGTGGCCTGAGTTTTAAAAGTGATGGGATCGATTAAACCCAAGGCTACTCCATCTTGTCTGGACAGTTCCTAGAGCGATTCTTTGTCAGTGATGAACACACGCTTAGGCAGGCAGAAAAGAGATTTGCCTCAAGATGTACAGTAACAGAAACACAAATGAAGGGCAAATGTTGTTCTACTTTGAACTATTGATTCAGCATCTGTCGCCCCAACTGAAAACTCATGGTTCATGACAAATGAAAGGAGGCTTTCAAGTCCCTGAGGGTCCCAGCAGAGAATGCAATTCATGCTTCAATGGGGAGCAGGTACGACCCAAGATGCTCTCTGCTCCTTGTCCATTCATTCACGCCTTACTCTGTCACGGCTCCATCAGTACAAATAGAATACGAGAGCCACAAATTTTTATTTCTTTACAGAAGGGGAGAAATGATATGCCATCACTCCCCCAAGTGGAAATAAAGGTAGAAAAAAGTGATTTAACCATTCTAGGATTCAATGACACCCCCATTCTTTGATGCATTGCATATATTAGGACAAAAGAAAATTGCATTTGCTTTTGGCATGTCGTTTAGCTGTGCATTGACATTTAAATCCTAAGACCTACTGCATGGAGGTAATGTCAGAAAAACAGCCATGTGCTCAAAGATAAGCAGAGAAGCAAAAAGATAAATAATTTTAACATGTAGCCATGTCAACTATGGGGCATTTAAATAAGTCATTCAGTTGTATTTCTTGTTTCTGATACTACCTGAGGCATAAGAACAACAGCAAATAATTTCTAAAATACTTGAAGCATCAATCTTGGCATGAATGTATTAACTTCTCAAATCAATGTTTGTTTCATTTGTATAGCTATATTAGTGGGACTCTGGAGTACTGTGTGGTCCTTCTAGACATTCTTTCTAGGTTCTTGTTTTCCTGAACAGTGAATTGGATAATAAACACACACAAACACTAAAAATATTATATCAGCAATATATGTACACCCATGTTTATAATCTGACTTGGATACATGGAAAACTTCTGAGTCAGTTCTCAGGACCCACTGAATGTGCTCTCCTAGATCAGCTATAAAAGATCACAGTAGTCACCATTCCTACTTTAAAATATGGGGGCTGGTACCCACAGCTTGATGGATGATTAACTGAATCTAGAGGCCCACCTCTCTCTTTCTGTTTTGCATTCTCAAAATGTGTGAGACTCAGTTCTTCATTGCCAGTAGTTTTCTTTATGGGACATTGTTCTGGTGGTACTATTGTGGCTAAATTTAATACTAATGCATTTTTAAGTGACAGTGTTGTCAACCAAAGACGTGATAGGGACCTTAGTTGGTCTTCCCAGTAAGTTCTTGATACTTATCACAGAGAAAGTATTTCAAGGTGTGTCTACGAGAGACATAAGAACATTTGTTAGGCAGAGTTAGATAGCAAGGAAGATGAGGGCAGGGTCTTCAGTTAAGGTAACTGGAGGAGATTGCCCCAGTGGGGCTTCAGACTGATCTGCTAATAAAATCATGAGGCCAATTCCATAGTGTAGCTGAGTTGTCCATTCAGTCATGTCTTAGTTCTTCTTTCTTATCACAAAGGAATTGTCATGGCTTGAGGGGTAATTTGGTTCCCATGAGGTCACTGTGCCTGCTAGGAAGGGATCGATTCTGCCCCCACCATGGTGTAACTGCTACTGCTTCTAGGGGCTCTGTGATCTCCATATGGGGGGGGTTTTCAAATCACTACTTTTCTTGGAATCTGGGGAAATCTAGGCTTAGAGATGGCTGATGTTGCTCCAGGAGTTCGAAGTGGGCCCGGTAAGTGGGGTTTCCCTGAAAACCCTAAATTTTGCTTTAGTTCCTCTTCTCCTGGTTGTCCTAGGTTTTGAAGGAGGATGAATAGATAAGATAAACATGGTAAATCAACCCTTACAGACTCTCTGTAAGTGACTGTCATGCTTATAATCAGGCCTGAACACACATTTGACCCCACTGTGAGATAATAAGGGACACATTTAAAGTGAAGGCAGAGATGCCACGTTTTACTTTTTTTGGTTACCCTTTTAGCATCTACCGGTACCATCTCTAGGTGCCAGCTACAAATCCTCCCCTATCTTAATTCATCTCTCTGTGTTCAGGGATTTTGTATATCCACCAAATTAGCTTTAAAAGTTATCTGGCCAGGTTGTAAACTAGTATATGAGATGGGGACCAACTGGGTCTTGAATCTTTGATAATAAACCTTGGGAGTAAAGATAGAGACATGGTCATGGATAACATTGGATAACTTGAATCTAGGAACTATAGTTCCCTCGTCTGATTTCCACTGGGTCTGTATTTCTTCTCTGCTACCTTGACTAGAGAAAGAAAAATAATTTTAAGTAAAATCAAATGAAGAGAATTTTGAAAGACACGAGGCCAAAACCAAACACAATTCCACACCCCTCAGTGGCTCAAGGCAACTGCAAAAGCCTGCAGAGATAGACAAAAATGAGACATATTTACTTGGATTCATCACTGCCTTCAGGGTTCGCTAGATCTTGTTTAACCAAACTAAACACCAAGGATGATAAATTTACAGAGGTGATGTTTCAGAACAGATGGAGAGTGGGAAGTGTAGACCTCGAATCAACTGGCCTGTAGCACAACTCCGAAACAATCCCCTCCAACAGATGAGCCTTTGAATTTATATTATCCAGGATTTTCAGTTAAATTAAAATGGGTAGACTGTATATCTCTTTAATGACTTCTATCAACACTGAATGTTATTACACCCAGCATATTGAAGACTTGTACTGTTCTGTCTGGATTGTCTCTTTTAAAAAAGTAGATTTGACTGTTTTTCATTTGCTTTCTTCATTAGAGAAATATTTGCGACCCCAGCCACAAGGGAGGAACATGGGAAAAGGGAGGAACATATAGAAGAAAGACTATAAACCACATCACCCTCGGTTTAGTGAGGACAGGATATTTCACAACCTGCACTAAAATAAAATAAAAAAAAAAATCAGCAATGAGAAACTAAAGAGTAGTGTTTATTAATTTGTAGACAATAAAATGACATGTTTGAGGTTTTTCTTTGGCATTTAAATAATATACAACCTGAGAAAAAAGAAATAAGAGCTATAGATTTATTATTCCTATGCTAGAAAAACAGTTATGGAGCATTAAGGCCACCACATTTTTATTTTGTTAAATGAGGACATTTCATTATGCGGTGATGTCGACACTGTCCAAAAATTAGTCTGAGCACAGCAACCAGCTTATATTTTTAAGGAGGATTGTCTAAAATCCTGAACACACCCATTGCTATAGCAAAAGTATTTTGTCACCAGTGCCTATGAATTCATTGAGGAGCTTATTAGAGCCCGAATTGCATTTTCCTTACCAAATTCTATCTACATTAACTAAAATGTTGCATGAACAAGGGAGAAATGCAACTGGAACGGGAATTTATGAATGATTTTTGGAGCAGTGTTGAAAAATGAGTCTGTAATCAATTCTGATAGACTAATTGCAGCATCTGAAAGAAGGGTCTTTATCAGCAAACAGATTTTTTTTAAGCAGACCATTATCTGCACTTGTAATAAGGGTAATCTCTCTAAGCACACACAACATTTGTTTATGGGATTAACTTTGTTTTCTTTCACAAGTGGTGCCTGATACACTTTCATTCTGGGAGTTTAATGATCTTTGCCTCTGTGGCATAGTTCCAGGAAGGTTTCATCAACATAAAAACTATTTTCATAGTCATACTTCTATAAAGACTTGCTCTGGGTAAATGGACATGATGTCAAAGTGAATTTGTCTTTCTTCTAGAAACTTCAGACATTTGAATATCAGAAAGGAAGAAGTGACATTTGCAAAGTAAGGAACAATACACACAGAGAAGAAAGTTCATTGTACCAAGCTATTATAGTTCATTTACTATGTTAGCAAAAGGACTTTTGTTATCATCTATAAGGGTCAAGGCACTGGTATTATTCTATGAAATGAGAAAACCAAGAGATGTAAAGTAGATTCTGCTTCCAGGAAATCTGCAAAATCAATGGGGAAACAGAAAACATTCACAAGAATTGTTAAAACTAGATCGAGCACATTCTTATTAGACAAATTCAGGCAATGATTTCCATAGGAAAATATTAAAGGGAAAATCACTGCAGGCTGCAGCACATTCAAAAAACAAGTCATTAAACTTTAGCGAAACTTGAGCCTCAGATGCCAAGGACAACAGGGAAAGAACAAACAGGGTGATGAAAAGATGTGAACACAGGACAGGAGGCAGGAATGACCAAATCATGCTTCTTAAACACTGAGGGTATCAGGAAAGTACAGTGGAGCGATGTGTAAGAAGTCAGGAAAATTTGGAAGGCTGTGCTCTTCACTCATGCTTTCTTTCATTTTTCACCACCACGTGTCTGTAGTATGTCATGATTGTATTCGTCCTGGGAAACTGGCACATGTACAGGGTATTTCTCAACTCTTCTACACTCATTCTTTTATCCTTTCATTCCACATTCGCTCCCTAATTACTCTCAGGTGCCAAGGATACCATTAGACTTGATAAAGAAGACGTAACCCCTCGGCCCTGCTTCCCTAGTGAACAATGAAAGAAAACGCTGCATAAATCTGATACAGTGAAACCCATTCAAATGTGGGAGAAGAAAAAGAAATTGGCAGCTGTTAAATCTAGAGAAAGCATAAGGGAGCTGGGCATGGTAGTGCACCCCTGTAATCCCAGGACTTGGAAGGCTGAGGCAGGAAGATCGATGCAAATTCAAGACCAGTCTGAGCTACAAAAATGAGCTCAAAGCCAGCCTGAACTACATAGTGAGACCTTGTCTCATAAAGACAAAAAAAAAAAAAAAAAAAAGGAACAGAATCTGTAATTCTACCTGGGACCCAGGATAGGATGGAGGAAATCTCAGAGGAGCAAATCACAGGCCCATGGGATGGGCATTGTAGGCCACATAGAAAAATACGTAGAAGTACAAGTTGTGTGGATGGAGTTCCACATAGCATCCACAGAGAACCCAAGCAGTTATGGTGACTTCTTCTAGAGACTGGCACCTATTAATGAGGGAAATGTGACTTAGGGACTTAGGACAAGCCAATAGCAAATGTCCTTGAGTGTCTTTTATCAACTAAGAGTAGTGCAATTTATTCTTTGACCAAATAGGAAGTCATTGGAGAATTTTTGGGGAGGTAGGTGTTACATGAGTGACATTTGAACAAAGATGAAGGGGACTAAATAACCGTGGTGACAAAAAGAAGAGATAGGAAAGGCTAAATCCAAGGAGCACTCATTAGGCCTGAAGGAAGGAGTCATGCTAGCTAGAAGGAAATCCTGTATCCAGAGCTAGAAACAATGCTGTTGGGAGGTTAAGATTTGTTCTTGTTAGTCCTAGAGCAGTGTTGTACCTGATGATTTCTTTAGGCACGGGCATGCTTGTCACAATATTATTTTTCTCGGGCCTGGAAGATGATAAAATGCAATAGCAGCAATAGATTAATGGTGGAAGCAAAAGAAAACTAGAACAGGTGAGGCAGAGCTGGTATATGTGCAGGCAATGAGATACTGAGTCAAAAGCAAGAGACAGTGTTACTGTTTGGTATGGAAGCCACTAGACACATGTGGCACTGGGCAATTAAAAAGCCCCTGGGTCTTGTCCGGATATGTTACAAGTTCTAAAATACACAACAGATTCTGAGTGTTGAACATAAAGAACTGCGTCTTATTCATAATTTTATATGAGTTATCTTATGTTAAATAAAATGTATTCTCAAAACCCATTTTACCTCTTTTCACATTTTAACATGGTTATCATAATACGTGTGCATGAGCTATGTAGATGCAGTATCTCAGGTGTCTCATGGTCTCAAGGAATTTGTAGTCTACAATCTTCCTCTAGACAGTCTTAGTTGGAGACACTGTGCCTAAGACACGATTCCTAACTTCTTTGTTGGTCTTGTCCACTGATGAGCTAAAAGATTCATAAAACTTTTGATAGGAGTCAGCAAATTTTTCTTTGAATTTTTTTTTATTTTAGAAACAATGAGTCTCATAAGATCTGTAAAACTGGCATCGCTCAGAAGTTCTCAGTCCCTTTTAATTAGTTAGAAGTTTCCGTAAGCCAGATCAATCTCCAGAGAATATCTTTATAAACTTAGAAGCCAGATGTGTTGATTTTCTTCTGGAATATTAATTCCCTATTCATTAAAAATAAAATAAGAAGTATTTAATGGGAAAAAAATGAAGCCCAAGTTAAGTAGATGGTATTTTAGTCAAGTTAGAACTTTCTGGTTCAAAGATGAATGCTTTCCATTAAATTGTCAGTAACACAACAGTGCATACATAAGCTAACATGCCTACAATTGAAGTTTGGATCTCAGTAACAAATTGCTTTCAGCCACTACAGAGACCCAACCTCAGTTCTTTCCATAAATCTGAAATTTATACTGCATAGGTACAGTGATTAAATGGATTACCCAGAGCTTACCTGGTACTCCAGAATAACATCCAAGATCCTGATTATTAACATTCTGTCTTGTATCCAGAGCTCAGGGTGGTTTTTCCCCCTATGTCTAGACAGATAAAAGAACTCCAGATATATCATCTGACTTTCATGAAGAAAGAAAGAGGATCTACTTTCCTCTTCAAAAGATGCCCAGAAGTTGGAAGATACCCTAGGCATTTGTCTCACTGTAGGTGGCAGTGTGTCATCAGAGAGCTCCCTGAGGAGGAAGAGGAAAACCCCCACTAGGACAGACAAATATTAGGCTCTTTCTCATCAAACTCTCAAAACAATACAAAATGGTAAACAATGCATGCTTCCAGAAAAAAATAGTTCTTGCATTATTTATATGACTTAAGTTATGCACTTTCATTTTCCCCCAAATAATTAAAAACTAAATATATCTATGAAGCTTCAGGCTTAGGCAGTGGGCATGTTCATTCAAGGGCAAAGGAGAAGAAGCATCCACCCTCCAGAATTCCACGACAGTGGCATAATTGGGATTTTGTTCTCACTCTTGTACTTTTCCTTGAATTTTTTTATAGTTTTGAGGAAGGGTCTACACTACATTAGACTCATAGTGATCTGCCTGTTTACAGCCTCCCAAGAGCTGGGATTATAGGTGTGCACCACCACACCGAGTTTCAATTGCAATCTCAGCACATCCCAGGAGTAGGGCTGGCATGGTCAGGCCCGGGGATCCAATTCCTGGCCCCTGAACCTGATTGCAGGCACTTTAATCTGCTGAGCTATTGGGCCAGCCCTTTTTCCTTGAAATTCTTCAGTCATTTCTCATTGTCCTTTCAAAAAGAGCCAAGATACTTACAAGTACACTAGACTCTAAGTTCCCCTGGCCTGGCATTGTCTCCCTTTTCATCACACAGTGCTCCTCCACGTCCTCCACACTACTGGCCAGCTGTGACACCTGACCTACACTCCACCTAGGGCTCTTACCTGCCCTGTCCTCTGAGTCTGGGTCTGCTTTGCTCCTGCCATCCGTCTCCTCACTTGCTTTCCTATCTCTCAGATGTCAGTTCATCATCGGTGACTCCTTTGGAGAAGCCACCTCAGTCTGTGTGGCATTAAGTTAAATTCTTTATAACTTACTTATGATGCACAGTTAAGGCTTTCCTTAATTTTTACCTTGAAGGTTCATAAAATGAGCGACAGACCCAAGTTGGGTTCCCACTGTGGCCCCCAGGGTCTGACACAGTGCGTGGAATGCAACAATCTTAAAGTGTAGCCCACCAGGTTCATACACATTTATAATCCCATCACTCTCAGAGGCTGAGGCAGGAAGACTGCAAGTTCAAACCTATCCTGGGCAACATAGTGAGATCTTATCTCAAATTTTTTTAAAAATGACTTGGGATATAGCTCTACAGGAAGGTCCTGGGTTCACTGACTACTATCCATATACATACACAAATTCTAAATTCATACTTTTCATAGGATGAATGAGTGAATATAATAGTAGTATAAAAATGGAGATGGAGTTATGAAAAAGAAAACAAATAATTCCAAATGAAGGAATCCCTGATTGTTTATGGAAAAAAAAATACCATTGAAATTGACCCTCCAAGCCAGCCTGAGAAGCTTGATGGGATTACCAAAATGCCTGAGATATCTGGCAATTTCTGTTTCTTCATGTATCCCAAAAAGTTATTCACCGTGTGTCTGTTTATTCTGGTTTTGGTTTTGGGGGATTTTTTTGGCCTTTGTGAAGCAGGGTCTCACTATGCAGTGTAGGCTAGCCTTGAAATCATTTTGTGGCCGCAGCTGGTCTTGAACTCGAAATGGTCTCTCTGCCTCAGCCTCCCAAGGGCTGGAATCACAGGCAGTGCCACCACACTTGGCCTTCCATTCACTGTTTGAATGCGTACATATACTTGTGTTTAAATTACCATCTAAGCCAACCTCCTAAAAAGAACTCTTACTATGGTTCATTCATTCTCAAATCTCTTCTGCCATAGTCTTCCTCACCCATTCTCTTCAAATAGACTGTCAGGTAAGAGTTTTCTGCAGCTATTATGGAAGCATGGAAGGAATAAATTCAGGGTTAAAAGCATCTTCCTACAACAGGACAATAGGCTGCCTGAGAAACCTATCTATAAAACCCCTAGAACTGTCCAAGGGAAATCTACAGCAGAGTTGATCCAGAGCAGTATAGGAATGAGAAACCAAAAGGCTTGTAAATATCAGAGCCCTAGGGACGACTCTAAGAAACAAGGATAAGAGACAGAGGACTTGGTGGAGATGCAAGCTTATGATGAGCAGGTGAACGTGGGGTAGTGGTAAACATATGAGGACCATAAGTCAACTGTTGGGTGGAGAACAAATATTTCAGCCTGGTAACTCCCCACATCTTATATGCATAAGAATCACCTGAAGTCTTATTAAACGACAGATTCTCTTCTGAGGGTCTGAGATTCTGCATTTTTAATAAACTCCAGGAGGGTTTGGATGGCTCTGGTCTGCGGATCACACCTTGAATGGGTCAAATCTCTGACCTCCACATCTCAGGTGCCAGATGTATGGAGAAAGGCAGCTGAGGTAATGAGAATAAAGGTCAGTGACGTGGGCTCTTCACATTATGCTTCTACCGTTGGAAGCCTGTTGTCTTCACAGAGAAAATAAATCAAAGCAGGTGATGTGGAAATCATCTAAGCCTGGGGCCCAGTTGAAACTCTGTGGGAACTAATTAGCATTTTCTCAAAACCCTAAGTGTTTCTCTTTCTCACCTGTTCTATTCAGAGTGTCATGTCTTACATTACTGTAAGAAAAGAAAACAAAAACCCTTTTTTTCTCTAATGATTTACTGTCTTCATTTAGAAAGGAATCAAATTTGTGGTTCCTTGATATTTATTGGCCGCCATTCTATCAGCAAACTTGTCTTAATTTGGTCTCTTCATGGAAAGGAACTATGCAAGGAAGCGTTCTTGATTATAGGCAAGCAGAACTAGGGAAACAAAGATCATTTAAACACAAACAAACAAACAAATAAAAAACTTCCAGGAAGGTTAACAAGATGTGTATTTCTTGAGCTCAGAACTGATGGAAGGTAGAGACCAAGGGGAGCAGGACAGAGCCAGTGCTCTGTCACCTACTGCTGTAGTTGAGTGATCCAGACACCTGACCAGCAAACTAGGATCATAGCAATGGTGTTCTCTGCCCCCGTTGCTTATAGTTTAGTTTCCAGTGGCCATGTGCCACCAGCTATGCTTTCATTTCTCTCATGACCTCTACCTTGCTCTCAGCTCAGTCTTCTTCAGGAGAGGGTAGAACCCTGCACTCTACTTACCTTGGAATCCCCATCCCCATAGAAATGAACCCTAAAGAGAGCTCCTCAAACTCACCCAAATAATGACAACTTGTAAATCCACACAGGACATAATCCTAAAGAAAGCACTGTAAGAATTCAACAGTAAATGTCATTACAATAGGATGACCTTGTAACTTGCCATAAACTGGGCATCTTTTAAGGGTGAAATGAATGGGACAGGTGCAAATTGATCTTACACGGGACATGTTGAGGTGCCTGGACCCTTACCTGGTAGGTGGGAGGGTTCCTGACAGGAGCACTAGAGGAGGTTCTTGATTTATGACAGTTGTAAAAGTCTGTATTCATGGATCATCCCCCAAATTTCTGAATTAGATTTTACACATGTTTTGTTGATGTCAACTGAGTTCTGTATAGTTTTATTCAATGCTCATAAATTTGGGGATATTTACTGATTTTTTTTTTTTGTTACAGCAATAGATTTCCTCTGGGTAACCTGCCCCCATTCCCAACAGCCTCTAACTAGTGTTTAGATCCACAGAAAAGTGGATTAGTGTTCAGTTCCCATTCCCATCTCAGTTTGTGACTGTGGGACTCTTCAGGACTGTGAACCTGATGAAGGCAATTCTTCTGCATACCCAAGAGACAACAAAGACAGGGCCGCCTGGGGCTGAAGACAAAGTGAAGAGTCCATTCAGAAAGACAGAAATAAGCCAGAATCTCATTGAGTGACTAGATCAAGCCTATGCCCAGCTCCAGGCTTTTTATTTATTTCAGCCAACAAATGTCCTTTGTGCTGTATGCATGGGAGTGAGCCCAGTTGGCTTTTCTGTGGTTTACAAGGATGCATCTGACCTGTACACCTTAAGTTTTCAATGTCCCTATTGGGTCCTGCAAGTCTCAGTGCAATGATCTTTGTTCTGGCTCTCCTTGTCAGCTGGCCAACCATCTCTGTATTGCCCTCACCAAATTAGAGAAAGGAAATGTGGGGCTTGATTTGCCTTTTCTGACTGGGCTATAATAATAAGTTGGCTACTCATGAAGTGCCCAGTCATGAACCAGTGTCTCCTCCAAAGACCCATCTCTGCATCCCTTCCATGTCAGAAGCAGTAGGATATGGACTGAAGCATCTTTAGCATTTATATTTGTATTCTATATCTATTATTATTATTATTATTATTATTATTATTATTATTATTATTATTATTATTATTTCACTATTTTCTCTCAGTCACTGCCCTATTGTACATGACCTTGGAAATGCCCTAACTATCCTGGCAGTTGGGGATGCCACAGCAGATACTACATTCCTTGTGGCTGATAAGCGATGGAGATTTATTTTTAACTTATGTATTTATACAGGGTCTCACCGCACAACTTGAACTCATAACAATCCTTCCTGTTTCAGCCTTCCCAGGGCTAGGATTACAGGAATGTGCCACCATGCCTGGTTTCAATGGCGGACTAGGCAGGCCCAGGGCAGGGCCTGCATGGCATGTAGTACCGAGGTTCCTGCACTTGGCAGGCAGACGCTTATACCACTGAGCTCTCTTCCCATCAGTGGACATTTATTTGCCACCTGCTGGGGGCTAGAAAGTCACAGTGAACAGAACTGGCAGGCTGGGTGTTGGGTGTGAGGCTTTGCTCTGGGTGTGCAGGTGACCATCCACACACAGTGTCCTCACCAGGAAAGCAACAGAGCCACTCTCTGGGGTCTCATTCACAGGAACAGTCACCCCACTTGTGAAGGCTGAGCCACACAACTCAATCACCTTCCCAAATCCCATCTTAGAATGTGATCACATTCAAAGAAAGGACCTACACATTCAGTCAAGAATATTCACCTTTTGTTTAGAGAATTAAAAAATAAAAGTTAAATTTAAATTTTCGAAAATTTCCCTTTCCTTTTTCATTTTTGCCCATGCCCTTTGCAAAGCAATCATTATTATATGGCACCCATATCTGATGATGGTAAGTGTAAATGGATCAAAATTATTGCTCTTTGAAAGCAACACCAAAATTTAGTAAGATATGATGCATACTAATTAAAGTTCAAGGAGCTCTGGGCAAAAAGAAAAGATAAGCCATTGCTTAAGTTATGCAAAAACGTATTAAATATTCAAGATTAATTAAATCTGGAGAAAGATTTTTTGAAGGGTGCCGTTTTAGTTTGCATAAAAGTTAATGCAATCATTATGAAATGTTTGCTATCAAACTGGCTTGATGAATAAGGGAGGCCAATTAGTTACATAACGAAATAAGAGTCAATTCATGACATCTTATGTATTTTTTCCTTTGCTCTGTTAGTGTCTTCTAACTTCATAGTAATTATATAGCAGTATGCACTGTTTCAAAAGGTGAAGGCATAGTTTTATGATATTTATTTTCTAAAATAAATAACATTGCCTTACAGTTGCATCCTAATGATTTCTTCAGTGAAAGTCTTATGGTGGAAAACTAGGCAGTTTGATTTGTGGTGGGTGCTTCTGCTTCCACAGAGGAGAGGAAAGTACAACCTTGACCAAGCAGGTGGTTCCTGGTATAGGAAAACTGAATTCATTATCTATGACAATAAGGCTTGCAAGGTTCTAATGTGGCTCCTAAAGTTGACCCCCTTTCCCAATTCAGAAGCTCTGAGCCACAGTGTAGACATGGATATGCAGGATGTTAAGGAAGCCAAGCATTTCCCAGTATCTCTGCCCTCATTATTATTATTATTTTAATTATTTACTACAAGGTCTACAGGATCTCACTACACAGATCGGACTCTTAGTGATCCTGTTTGTCAGCCTCCCAAGCACTGAGATTACAGGGGCATGCATGCCACCAAGACCAGTCAGTTACAGTCTCGGTGTTCTCCAGGGGCAAGGCCAGCACGGCATGCTGGGGATCAAATTCCCAGCCTCTGAATCTGCCAGGGGTCTTAATCTGCTGAGCTGTCTGGTCAGTCTTCATTTATTATTCTTGAGGCTAGCATGAAGCAGAATAAATTGGCCCTAGAATCTTCCTGTAAAATTGCTGACAAATTTCCATAGAATAACAGTGGCCTAAACATTGGAAGTAGGTGTTGATAGTTATGATAAGCCTTTGTATAATACCTTAGGAAGTAAATCTACTTAGGACATATTTTTGGTATCAAAAAAGAAAAATCAGTCTCAATTTCCAACTGCATTTTGAATGGCAAACAGAGTTTTCAAGTGTCACCTATTGATACTCAAATAAAAGTTATTCAGAGCAAAAAGTCATTTTCTTGGTAAAAGAAAGTATATCGAATTAATGTTCTTTATGCAATTTTGGAAAGTAACAAAAGGCACGTAAACATTGTCAGGCAAGTCTCCCAGCACAGAAACACCAGTTTTACGTCCACTCTATGATAAAGTCTAAAGGACATTTCATGACCAGTCTGGTAGATGATGTGTTAGTTAGTTAGCTTCCCATAATCATGAAGAAACAGCTCAGCCAACCACTTGGAAAAGAGAAGGTCGATTTTCACTCAATTCCTGAGAATTTATTCCCTGGCAGACTGGCTCTTTAGGACCTGTGCTGATATGCTGATGCAAAGTACCTCAGTTGGCACCCATAGCAAAGCTCATGGCAGCTGATGCCAATGAGAGGGACCAGCAGGGGCTGTTTCCCACCATCCCCTTCTAAGGCTCACCCCCAGTGGCACAACTCCTGCCCACAAGGCCCAGCCTCCTGTAGTTTCCATGACCTTCAAATGGCACCAAGCTTTCAGCCTATAGGCTTCTGGGGGATGCTTATCCAAATGATAGCAGATGGTAAATGAATCAAAATTCTGTCAAACCCCGTGACAAAACTCCTTCTTATTAAATGGGCTTGGGAGCACTGTGGTTTAAAGCATGTTTCCTGAAAAGAAAATATATTTAGCCCATAAAACAAGATTTCCCCCAGCACCAGTTTTACTAAAAATTTCCAGCAGCTCTCAAGCATTGAAACCATAACTGCTGTGTGGGAGAAGATGTAAGCAAGCAGAGAAAGCCTTCAAACAAACAGATTAAGAGGAAGTGTTTCTCTCCCAGAGGGAGAAGCCCTCTGTCCTCACTCTCCCTCCTGCCTGTCTGCCCTTGCCAGGCCTGCAGGCAAGGTCCCTGGGACTTTCTGTCTCCCCACTAAGTGGGGCAACACGGGAGTGCCCTGCCAACTGCCTGATGAGGTCTCCGACTGCGCCCAGCAGCTTTTACAGCTGTGTGAGCCACAGAGGTGCAGAAACATGCCCAGTGTTACCCAAGATGCTTTGTGTTGCTATTTAGTTATATTACTAAGAAGGATAAAAAAAAAAAGTGAACTCCAGGCTCTGCAACATAGAAGAGGCAGATTTTTAGTTATAAATTTCCTGTCTCTGATTAACATTACAATAGAGGCCAACAGAAAAGGAAGTGGCAGAGGCCAATACATTTCTTAGGATTGAATGTAAATGACTTTTTTCTTAGTACCTGTTTACAATGCATGAAGTTTACATTCATCTTAGGAAATAGGTGCATGTATGAAGCACAAGGGGATTCTTTTCTTAATCCCTCTCTTTCCTCTCCCCTCTCTCCCTTGTCTCAAAACACCTCTTTCCCTGTTTTCGTTCTTATTTTTTTAAATGTATTTTATATAGGATCTACAAGGTCTCACTATATAGATCAGACTCATAGTAAACCTCCTGTTTTCAGCCTCCCAAGTGCTGGGATTACAGGCATGTACCACCATGCTCAGTAGCAATCCCAGATTTAGCATGCCCCACTGACCAGCCCTCACTCATTATTTTCAGTTCATATTTACCAGAGTTTATGTTACATTCAGTATGGATATTTGCCATATGCACACGACACATATTAAATCTTTTAACCTCCTCTTCTTGTGCTTCCTGCCCTCACCTGTTGGCCTCCTGGACCCCTCCACATTTATAAAATATCTATCTCTCTGTTTCTTTCCATCTGAAATTTCCTCTTCACTTGTACATTTTCTTCATCAAAACCAACAGATAACATGCAGAGTTTAAGTTAGAATATCTGATATATTTCACTTCACATTATGTTTTCCAAATGTATCCATTTTCCTATGAAGATCTCAAGTTTATCTTTCTTCACAGCTGAATAGTATTCTATTATATAGAGATACTACATTCTTTTTATTGTTTCATCTGCCATTGGGCACACAGTCTACTTTCAGTTGTGCTGCTATAAACATAATATTTGTAAATTGGTGTTACATTGATGCAAGGAAGTGAAACTTCCAACATGAAAGATACCAGGGCCAAATTCATGTTTGAATAATTAATTTTAGGAACAAGGGAGGTTAAGAGCAAAGTATATTTGTTGGAGAAAGAAAGCTTCTGTTTGAGGGAGACATAGCAGGGGACACGAGTAGGTTGCCCCTACATCTCTCTTTTCCAGGGATTTTTATAGAGCAAAACCATGCGGCAAGGCAGTTCTGAGGTGGACTGAATGTCCAAATTAGGTGAGCATGAGGTGGGACAAAACTATGGTCAGACAATAGAATTACAAGCACAGTTGTTCAGGCAAAATTGATTAAATCCAGGACCAAATGGGGAAGCAAGTCACGTAGCAAGTGGGCATGAACACAGAACAGGGCATTTTCCTGTAGGGGGTCAGGTCAGTGACTCTCTCTGGCTTCCAGGTGATTGATACCTATTTAGAATATCAATCCTTGATGGCCAGATTTCAGGACAAAAGGGTAAACAAAGGCAGCCACGTATTTCCCCAGGAATGGGGTGTTTTTGTCTCTCCCAAAGTTGCAAAGTCCTCTTGTCTTCCATACTGTCACCTTGAGGGCCCAGCCCCATATGGACTGCCTTTAATATTTCTACATAATTTAGCTGCCTGCAACAGTATGGTGTCTTTAACTCTTTGGGGAATCTACCTAGAGGATAAATAGCTGAGTCAAATGAAATGTCTACTTTTAGTTCTTTGAGGAGTCTCTATTTCTAGAATGATTGTGCTAATATCTATCTCTACCAACAATATAAATGTCTCTTTTTTTAGCCTCATACATACTAACATCGGTTGGTATTTGGTATCTTAATGATTGCCACCGAATTTAAAATTTGGAAGGTGGTACTATATTTGTCAGAAATATAGGTGACTGAACATACCATGCTGGAGTCTCTGCTATACTGTCAGGTAACATGTTTGTGGCTATTGGCTCACCAGGATGGTGGCATCCAATGGGAAGACAATTCTTGACCTGGCCTCAGATGCAAGGAGGCCTTTTAGAATACATTAAGTGAAATCCCTAGACCAGTCCTAAGGCACGGTCCCTCCAAAACTGTCTGCTGTGTGTGCCGTCAGCTCTTCCCACCTGCTATGCAAGATAGAACTTGGAAGAAAGACGTCAGATGTTCTCTCCTGCCCAGATATTGTAATGAGTGAAATGTAGAAGCAGAAATTCTATGATAGTCAAATTTCAAATGAATATTTATGAAAAATCTAAATGTGGACTGTTTAGGAAAGAGGGGCAAAAACCTGCTAAACTTGCTAATAGTATAAATTTGCTATCATAAAGTTATATCATTCACCCAACTGTACATTATTAGAAATTAAAGCTATAACCTGTACTTGCTATTTAAGTCCACTATAAGAAAGCTGCATGTCAAACTGTCATCCCCACTGAGATGTTGTAAAAATTATTAAAAATTCCTCCAGCAGGGCCAAGTCATTCTAATGTAGTAATATCAGTTTTCAGAAGCATTCTATGGTGGGGTGAATACAAAAATCCAAGGTCCATAGTGAATGCCATAACTGTTAATATTAAAGTGAATTCTTTATATTAACTGCTGCAGTGCTGTCAAAAGAGATAAAACAAGAGCAAGGTGAGGTTAGAAGTAGGATGGGCCCAGCAACCCCTCCTCCATATTTCCAGAGGACTAAATACTTCATTCATTCAACAGTTGTCTTAGCTACTTTTATTGTGGCTGAGACAAAATACCCAACATTCAATGTTAAAGGCGCTATGGTTGATTTAGCTCAACATTTATAGAGGTTTCAGTTCAGAGGTGACTCATGCTAAGGCGGGGTGGCTTGGCAGAAGGTCATCCCCCAGCAGAAATAGTCCATGGCAAAGCAGGGCAGGCAGAAGGCAGCAAGCAGCAAGCTAGTAAACAAGAAGCAGGAACAGGAACGAGTGACCCCTCCCTTCTCTCTTCCTCACACATCTTGTTCTGGTTACTGCGCTAGAGTGGGTAGCTCTCACAGCCCTGATCCTAGCATTCCACTGTGAACAGTCCCAGCAATGCACATCCTGGATTTGGCCCCCTGTGAAAAGCCCCACCTGTGACTGCGTTAGTCTTTGCAGGGACATCTAGACACAGCCACAACAGCAGTGTTTATTATGGGCAAAGAAAGGTGCTGCCCTGGTAGATACAGTGAGAGATGTTCTTCTCCACAGTCTCATTCTCTTTTCATCTGCAACATGTGGCTTCCCATTGACAGCTGGCATGCACAAAAACGTGCTCCAAAGTCCTGTGTTCCAAAAAGCTATTTAAGTGAAGGCATTTTAAAGAAATTATGCACTTCTAATACTATATTCATTTTCTAAATTGATTTTACATGGCACCTGATTAACCTTAGGAAATATTAATTTTGCTCTGCATTAATAAATATTAGATGAAGAGCAATTTTGATCAGCAACTGAAATTTCCAAAGGCAAACCCAGTTGCAAACACAGGTTTCTAAGTGAGCGTGTTCTGACATTGTGTCAATATTTATAATCCAGTCATCTGAGAACATAAAATTTATGATAGGGAAGCCAGGGAGGAGCTGTTCTGTCTGTGTTCATGCCAGAGAGAAATCTGTAATAAAATAATCATGGGAAATTATTTCATTTCAAGCTATACAAAAAAGCCTGTCCCTGCAATACAGAAATACACTTGCAAGGACACATTGGGAATTGCTACTCAGAGTTCGAGTTTGACCTTTATGAATTATATATTAGCTCTGTTTTGAATTAAGCTATTACCACCTCATTGTTATTTTAGCAGCTACCAAATGAGTAAAGCAGTGTTTAGCATTACTGAAAATGTTATTTTAAAAGTTCATTTCCACCAAGAGTATCTTCTGATCGCTGTGTTTCTCGAATTCTCATCTGTATAACTGCAACAAATATTGAGATTGGAAAAATAGGAACAATTACTGTGATAATTTGGTAGAGAAATGGAAACATATCATAGACATAATTACACTTCCTATACA
The DNA here is from genome assembly GCA_004027915.1 of Capromys pilorides. Lineage (NCBI taxonomy): Eukaryota > Metazoa > Chordata > Mammalia > Rodentia > Capromyidae > Capromys > Capromys pilorides. The sequence continues at coordinate 31,556 of PVKN010001356.1, forward strand.
TAATTTTTATGCTGAAAGATTACCAGCATTGGTTTCTCCAGAATATAGTTTCTCCAGAATATTTTAAAATATTCAGATATAAATACAAATAAATATTTTCCCACATAGTCCAAGTTATACAAATTAAATTATCTGGTTATCTGATATCCTAGCATGTGTATGTGATATATCTATATATCTATATCTATATATCTATATATCCATTTATAATTTCTGTATAACTTGATATGTATGCTGCAGATATTCATATCTGTCTATCTACACATGCCATAGTACTGTAATACTCTAGAAAATTTGTAACTTGATAGCATCATGGAATTAAAATCTTTTCATAATGCAGCATAAAGTCCTGGGCCGGCGAGGTAGCTCAGTGGACTAAAGTGCCTGCTTAGGCAAATGCAGGGACCGTGGTTCAATCCCTGGCACCACGTGCCATGTCAACCCTGATCCCAGGTCAGGCTGAGCTAGTGAAAGTCCTGGCGTAGTGGTGCACAACTGTAATCCCAGCGCTGGGGAGGCTGAAAGCAGGAGGATCACCATGACTCTGAGCTGCATAGTGAGACCCTGCAACAACCAAATACATTCAAAAAAAATGTCCTGGGATCTACAGACACTGTTTTGATCCTGGCAGATGTGGCCTTTCTAAATCCTTCTACAAACTGAAAGGATAGCCCAGCAAGGTCACTAATACCAACACCACTTAATAAGAAAACAGTCACAGGTAATTAAGTACACCTAGTTGTACCTGGATATGGAATATCTTTACCTAGGTGATCAGCTTTAAGTTTACAGAACGAGATGTGGTAACCCTATGAGAATCACCTCCCATGGAATCATATTTTTAGTAAAGGCAATTTCTCTAAGCATTTTAGAGTCTTGAGCCTATTTGTTATAAACTCAAAAATTATTTTCTTCTAGTGCTTTGAAATAGTTTACCAATTGCAAATATCTAATGGCGATGCTTATACATAAATGTACTTTATTAACGATTACAAAATTCATAATTTGAGCTCCCTTGTTACAAATCATTTGAAGACAAGAAAGGAATGAGTTACTTTTCTGACCAGGCTAGGAATGACCACAGGTGCTTGAACTGAATTAAAGTAGCTTTAAAGGCAGGTCACCCTCAGACTCTAGCTGTCTTGTATGATAAGTTGAGATATGCAGATTTTTTTGACTAATGACCTCTTCTAATTGCAAATCATATGATGAAAAATAAAAGGCAATACACTGATTACCCTTCAGCTCTTTATCCAATTCTCTGAGTTTTTCTGAAATGCCTGTAATTATTATGAAAGTCATAGATTTTAATTTATAGGGGTCCTTTAAGTTAGTCTTGCTAGGCTGATTTTTGTCCCAAAGATCATAGGCTCAACCCTGCATTAATTTATATACCCAAAGAAGAATCTAATCCAGTTGTTTAATATAGTGAACGTATCTTTCATAATGGCCATAATTATATAGTACATACTACTTATGGTTTTGGAAATAGAATATATCTATGAAAAATAAGCAAAGTTCTAAGCAACCCCTTTGGCAAATTTACGGATCCTTGGCCTATTATGGCATCAGTCTTGCAGATTTTAATTCCTGGTTCACTACCTCATAGTCCAGTATTTATCCTGTTCCATTCTTTGGAACTTTGAATACCTGCATAGAGTTGACCATTCTTCAAGAACCCATCTCTTTATTATCAGCCTCCTCATCAATCTTAGCCAGTGCCTCTTAGCTATTTAATTCCAAGGTCATCCCCTGGACCTTAGCACAACTGTTCATTTCAACCACTCCATAATTTTGCCATCTATTCTTTCCAGTTCCCTAAATAAATCTTAACAGAACACTTGGCCCCTCCATCAGACGTGCTCAAAAAAATGCCAAAGCAGTTCAAGTGTAATTTTCAAAGAGTTTCACATTTCACATCTCGCTGGGGTTGAGAAAACCACATACCTGTGCTGACCAGGCTCAAGGTCAGATGCAGCACCCTTAACCACCAGGGGCACCCTAGTACCACCCTTTTGCACCCCCCCCCCCCACTGTCTCTATGCCTTCCTCTCTTCCATTTATCCTCCTCCCCTTTAGTTTCCAATTCAACAAGATACAAATGTATTTCACTCTTCTCTTTTCAGTAGCAATAACCTTTGCCTCTGCTTTCTTCTACCTCTTCTTTTGAAACCTATTCCCAAAGGCCTTTCATCCCTGGCAGAGCAACCCTGGTCAGGTCCTCAGCAATCAGCATGGTGTCGAATGCAGGGCAGAAATTTTCAGTTTATCTCACATCAGCAGCTGCTTTTCACCCTGACCATATCTTTTGTATGCATTCTTCTTTGGTGTGTCTCTCTGTCTGTCTGCCTGCCTGCCTGCCTGCCTGCCTGTCTGTCTGTCTGTCTGTCTGTCTGTCTCACACACACTCACTTACACACGTGCACACACACACACACACACACACACACACACACACACACACACTTCTCCTCCTACTAAATGTACTCCTATTCCATTTTTATTTCCTCCCCATCCAGACAGTGACCAGCCCCAGCTTTCAGTTCACATTTCCTCTTCTGTCCCGTCTACACCTGCTCATTAGCAGACCTCAGCCCGGCTCGTGCCCTGTGTGCTTCTGACTCACCTTACTGCTAGCTCTGCGCTGTCCACAGAGCTTTAGACCTCATTCACAGCTGCTGGCTCATAGGCACTGCAGTCTAATAAGCGTCTCAGACTCTCTATTTCCAAACCAAACTGCTATTGAAAATAAATCTCCCTCCTGTAGGTTTCCCCATATCAGTAAATGTGAGCTGTATTTGCCTATTTGTTCAGGCTCTAAGCCTCAGCTTTATCTGCATCTCTTTCTCTCATCCCTCGCATCCAAAATTTAGCTTAGCATCAAAGGCTGTGCCATCAATATACGTTCAGGATCCAATCACCTCTGCTTTTCTCCACTATTTTCACATCTGGCCCATTAATAGCACGGATTGATGCAATGATTTCCCAATTGATCTTCCTCATTTCACTCCTACCAGGTCCACTGCAGTCTCATTTCAGCTCAACAACCAGAGAAAGGCACTGAAATGAGTTGTTTTTATCCCATTCCCTATAAAAGCCAAAGGCTTTACCAGTGGAATTATTTATAAATTAATTTTTTTTTGTTTTTGGTGATGGAAGCAATGCATATTTAGTGGAAGTCTTTTCAAGCTGTGAAAAACATTTCTAGTCTCCTTGTCCATTCACACAGGGACCACAACTTTGAGACCCTTAGTGTTCAGAGGTGGGGCCCCCTGGATAGGAACTGAGAATAAGGGTGATTTCCACTGTGTCTGCAGCTTTGCTTTTGTCTTCTATTTTGTGAACTCTTTTATTATGGCAAACAATGAGAGGTGCTTCTTGCTATAAGCACTGGAAGGATTCTTATGAAGATTTCCTGTGACAAAGCTCCAACTCCTCTGAATGTTTACAACCCATCTGACTAATTCACTCAACTTGAAAATAGCCATCAACATCTTCAGATACTCTTTGATTTCAACAACTAGCTGTGGCCAAGTAGGTGCCTATTTGCTCTGGCCCCATTATTAAAACCGTCTCTATAAAATTTAGAAGGCTACCTCATTCCTGAATCTCTTTTTTTAAAAAAAACATGTTTTGTTTATGCCTCTTGCCCCCAAAATCATTATTGATGCCTTGGCCCACATACTCAAGGATAAATAATTAGAAAAATGTGACCCACTCAGTATGAACTCTGTGTTTCAATTTCTTTCATCAACAGTGTTGATTGAGGAAAATTTTAGAATTTACTTGGTCTTTTGAGCATTGATTTTGCTCTGGCCCTCAAAGATTTAAGATGGTTTTTCAGACCAAAATCATACCATGCATTTTTGTTCCAACATTAGGCAACATTTTACAGCTCAAATATTTCAGTGATAATTGGCATCAGATATCAATACACAAACTCCTTTTACTGCATAAGGCTTACATAGAGACATATTAGAGTTGCATATCATTTATATGACTATCAGATTAAAGATTTAAAAAGTACTAATTCAAAAATGGCTATGGACCCAGGATTCTTCACCCATCAGTAATAGTGTTGATAATATTCACAGAGGTTATTTCTACTTTGCTCTTAACCTAGCTGTAAGTGCTTTGTTAAAAATAATAGATAAGTAAAAAAGCTCCATGTAAATATTCATTGGTGCTGACTAGCCTTATTCGTTTATAATATCACTGTTGAAAATTAACTTTCAGACTAGCTGACTGGTGTGTGTGTGTGTGTGTGTGTGTGTGTGTGTGTGTGTGTGTGTGTGTGTAAAACAGTAGGCAAGTTTTTCCCACTGGAAATTATCACTTTCCATCTTCTGACTGACTTCTCTGACTATCCCAGAGGCTGTACTGGCAGTTTCAAAGTAGGTTGCAGTCAAAATGCCTATTGATTCCCTCCCACTGAGCAAAGATCTCCTTTTTCTCTACCTTAAGATTTTGAATTTGTCTTAAAACATCCTGCATATCAAGACCTACCAAGGCTAATCCCTGTGTTCTCTTTGATGTCATGGCTAGAAAGGAAAATATTTGGAAAGACACCTCCAAAGGCATGTCATTTATGCCTAAAATCCTGTGCTTTTTGCACTTCTTCCATTCATCTGCCATATTTTAAGAAGTTTAAGAGTCACCTATATGTTTTCTACTAACCCAGGAAAGAGCTTCTCAATCATTTTAAGAGGTTAGAGAAATTTTTCATTGTATTAATGTGTGAATGGATTAACATTCTATCATATACGCCCTCTAATATCACAGATAAAATGTCAGATATATCTTAGCCCATTTGGATTGTTATAAAAATACAACAAACTTGATGATCCACAACAAATTGTTCTTTTATGCTTTTAGAGGCTGGAAATTCCAGAATGGAGGCACAAACTCCATTTTACTGCATAAGGCTTACATAGAGACATATTAGAGTTGCATATCATTTATATGACTATCAGATTAAAGATTTAAAAATTACTAATTCAAAAATGGCTATGGACCCAGGATTCTTCACCTGTCAGTAATGGTGTTGATAATACTCACAGAGGTTATTTCTACTTTGCTCTTAACCTAGCTGTCAGGGTGCCTGTCTGGTGCGGGAGGCCCTCTGCTTTTAAGATGTCTCTTTCCTTATTTCTGCATCCTGTGACAGGAAGGAACCATGGGCCCTGACAGAGAAGTGCAAGTCCTTTACTAGGGTGCTAATCCCACTCACGAGAGGGCCTTCAGCACACAGTCATTTCCACAAAGTCGCACCTCCTCATGCTGCTGACTGGACTTTTCCAGTGAACTTTGGAGGAGCCAACATCACCATCATTAAAGCCATGGAAATAACTAACAACGCCTCAAAGAGAGAAAGAAGTCATCCTTAACTGGGAGTGTTTTGGAGTCTGGCAAGACTGTGTGAAATACAGAATCTTTCAACAGAAAGAAGACCCAGGAAGGAAGGTCATGGGATTGCCCCCAAAACACAAAGAGACAAAGACAACAGCAAGAAGAGTGGAGGACATGTTGGAGAAAGTGCTTTAGCTAAAACAAACAAATAAAACCATTGTGCCCACACAAAGAAGGACTGAATATTAAGTCAAAGACTAGTCATTTTATTGTATATATAACCAATGGGGAAAACAACCACAGATTCTCAAGTACATAGTATTCATACTGAAATTCACACAATTGAGTAATATATACTAATGGGAAACAGACATTGTTTCTGGGATGTTCCTACTGTTTACAACTGCAGATACTGTCCATGTACTCTCTGCCCAGGAATCATTTTTGTAAAGAGCATCAAACAACCAGCCTTTATCTCTTCTAAGCTCCAGGAAGAGGACATTGTTAAAACAGCACAAAAGGGTAGACACAGCCTGGTTGTTTTGTCCACAACTGCCTTCCGCATTTTATACATAAACTTTAATATAGAATTCTTAGAATGGAATGCAGAAAGATCACATGCAGCAGGATGGCTGTGGCACTTCTAAAATTTTGTGTTTCACTTACATTAAAAAAATCAGTAAAATGGTTTTTAAGTTGAAAAATGTTCAATTACAAACAAAAGTACTGCTACATCAAATTAAATACTTATTTCATTGCCTTAAGTTAAAAAAAAAAAATACTCAGCAGTAACCATGCAGCTTAATTTGCTATTGGACGATAGTGTGCTGGGGAAAACTGCAGTGATCACAGGTTGGTTCCTCATGAATGCTGCTCACAATATTCCAGCCTGTGATGCACCCTCAGGACCTCACCCAAGACTTGACCCTTAGAATCTACCTAGCAGATATTTGCTATGCGACTTTTGTTCACATAATAGCAGTTTTGAAAGCTAGCGATAGATCAGTTCCGTGTTGCTATTTGATATGCTAATATTTCAGCTACATAGCATAAGACAATAGGCTTAGCTGACACCCTCCTTTAATTTCCTCCTTCTCGCTTAGTGATTAAAATCACTGATACAAGTTGCTCTCTGTGAGTTACAGTGAACTAGATGGCTACACTCTTCTGCAGAGTAGAGATAAATTTAGAGCAGACGTTTTTATTTGAGCCTTCCTGCCATTTAGGATTCCTTTTGTTCTATGTAAACTACTACTTTCTTTTATAAAGGCTCCTACAATCTATGTAGGAGCTCAGCTCTGAATTTGGGACTGCCATTTGTCTTTTCACTTAAAACATAGATTTCTCCTCTTGAAAGATGAAAAGTTAAAAAGTCTCACCCTTTCACTTATATGATATTTGCTCTGTTCATGTTATGTTTGACCTTGTCACACTGCTAGAGGTGAAAATGGGCAATGGATAATTGGAGTCAGAAACCTGTTTCTATTTATTCTTATGTTCCCGTCCCATTTTCTCTACAAATCAGCATAAGCCTAGTACAATTATTGGGTTTCTCTTTCAGAAATTGTTTCGTTAAGTGTGTTCTATATTTGACTAGAAAGAGATCCTACCTTCCATGAGATCACAGTATGAGAAGAAAGAGATGCAATAAAGACCAACTGAATTGGCTTGGTTATGAACTGTAGGGTTGAAGTTAAAAGAATTCTTGTTTAACTCAACTTTTACATGCTCTGAGATTGAACCCAAAACTTCAGTGGAACCTCTGAGAGCAGAGAAGCTTGTCTGTGAAGGGGTTATTCAGCAGTGAGGAGATAAGTGCACACCAGTTGACAATTCAGTGTATGATATTTGTGATGTACAATTTTGCCAACCCAAGAGCATTCCTTGGGGGAGATATTTACACAGAAAACAAAGGAGACTGCTTAACCCTTCAGCAAGCACTTATGAGGTATCAGTCAAGTAATGGGCATTGGATGCTAACATTCTACCATATGTGATGGGACCATCCCTTGGGGAAATTCCCAGTCTAGTGAACAAGTAATCAAAGTCCATAATGATGAACCCAAGTGGAAGGTAGAGAGAGCATCTATCTCTATGTGTGAATGGAAAACAAACAAACAAACAAAAGATTTCCCAAATAGGACAGAGTAGCTGGATCTTTGGGGTAGAGGGAGCCAGAGTAGTAAAGATCAGACTGAAGGAAGTGTTGGTCATTTTCTGTGACTGGCTTGTAGTATCCCTGATTGAGCTGAGTTGAACAACTAAAAAGCTGTAAATCTGTTTTGCTTTCATTTTTCTTTAAACACACATTTGCCACAGTGTGATGTAAATATTGTATAAACCAGTCAATGGTGTATTGATTATTTTCTCCTGTGACAAAACAGGAAGTTTCTTTCTGCTTCTTCTGAGTCCTGTCATCTTCTACCCTCTGAGAATCAATCCACTATACACTTACCCCTTTATTTGGTGCTGCTATGTTCTGTTGAAATCACTGCCATCAAATTTAAAAAATAAACGTATTTGCTTTCTCCAGTATTAATCTTGATTTCACATGCATCCCCCTGTAACCTCTGTTCCCTTTTATGACAAAAACTTTGAAATGGGTTTCTCGCAGTTCCATGCTGTCACTTAATCTTAGACCACTTCGATCTGGTGTCCGTCTTCATCATTCAACCAAGACAACCCTCCCTCAAGGTCACTAATGACCTCCACGCCTCTTAATAACATGGACTTCTGTTTCTTTCTTGCTTCTTCCTTCAAATACAGTTGGCACCACAAAGCAGTTTTTCTTTCTTAAAACAATTTCTTACATTGATTTCCCTGTCATCACACTGTTATTTTTCTTTTGTCTCTGTAGATTTTGACTGTTTCTGCTCATTTCCCCTTGTAGACTTCTTTCAGACTCTGTGTGAGGCTTTTTCTCTTTCCTATCTTACTTGTTTTATTAGGCAACCTCATTCATAACATGGACTCCATTTCTATATACTTGAAACACCCACAATGTAAAAACTATGCCTTTTAAAGCATCTGCATTTCCCCAACATGCATCTTCAATTCATTTCCCATTTCTTGTACCATGAAATGTCACTTGTTATCCTTTTTTTTTTTTAATGTTGAAAAATACATACATATGTACCTTATACTTCAGGTCAAGAAACCCTGAAAAACAACTGTAATTTTTAAGACACTTTAGAGCCAAGTTTCCCAACCTCAACACTATTGACATTTAGGGCTACAGTGCTATCTTGGGGTCTTTCTAGAGCATTCTAGAATGTTCCGTGAGCACACCTGATCTGTATCCACTAGGTGGCAACAGTGTCTCCTTCCAGTTGTGATAACCAGATTGTGTCCAGACGTATTGATTATCTTACACAAGGACAAAGATTTCTGGAAGGAAATTAAACCAGCCCTAGAGGAGAACCACTGTTCTAGGAGCAAGATAAGTGACAAAGCTATCTTCTTAAAAAACAGAAATACTGATATTTCAAAAAACCCATGGGAACACAATATTTAAGTCAAAGAAATGCGAATCTAGAAGATGAATGCTCAGTTCAAATTTATGCCTGAAATATTACTCAGGATCTATCGCCTTTACCATCAGCAAAGTGGCTAATGTGTAGCCAATTGGTGGCATAGCTGATATGCTGGGCATGTTCGTTATGGAATGCATCTTATGACATTTCTAAATTATCATCCACAGAATACCCAACACCTACCAACCACACAGGGTATTAACAACCAGCACTGGGCTGAAAAATTCCTTCATGGAATGACCATCCGTGAAGAACATACTCTTTCATCTGTGTTGTTTCAGTTTCTGTGCATCATCTACCATTATGCTCAAAAATTTTCATTTCCAGAGTTAATCACTTGGGATGAATATTTTGGATACACATTGATAGAAATTTCTTTAGCTGGCAAATGTATTATGATCTTTTACATAGCCCCACAAAATGGCATGAGTTTTAAAATAAAGATTCTACTGAAACTGATGGCTGTTAGGATTTAGGGTTTTGTGCAGTAGTAGTTTTCTTGATCAGACTGTGCTTGATTTACTTTTGGATCTTCAAAAGAAGGGGCTTTGATATTCAGGCCACTCTGATGATTCTTTGGTAAAAAGAAAGAAGCCTACACTTTCTTTTAATAGTCATTAGTAAAGAGATTATTCAGTCAAATGTTTAAAATAGATTTGGTCACCTGTTGTCTGAGAACAAGTTTTAAATTTTATACTAAAGTTTAATGCTGTCTTTGAAATTTTTAACCTATTTAAAAACTTTCATAGCCATTGAAATTTGTTGTGAACTGGATTTATCCTTCATGTCCTACAAACTATAATAAAATTGAGTGTGCCTCTGGGTGTTTGCAAAGTGCCTTTGGGTAGACAGAACTATGTACACATGCAAAACTCTGTGAATGTCTGATAACAGTTGAAATGTCAAAGTCTAAAGCACCTTATTTTCTTTGATATATCTTCATATTTATGATCTAGGTAAAAGCAATGACAAAACTTTGACATATTCAACTATCTCAGAACCATGACATTAGCAAAGAGCATTGTTTTGTTGTAATTTCAAATAAATGAGTTATTTTAAAATATTGGAAAACTTTCAATACCCTAAGACTACGCTTGTTACTGGTCCACTGATAATAATGCAAACCTAACATGACAAGTGGAATGGAGTGACACTGAACCCAGAAGAAGGTCACGGAGCTTGAAAGGTCAAAACTGAGAGTAGGAAATGGAGAAATATGTTCTTGATGGCAATGCAGCTGGGCTAAAGCTCATGTACTTTGTCTGTTTCTCAATATGTATTGTACAGTGCCAATTGATGCTACTGCTGAGTCTAATACCATAAGCAAATATTTTTCCTTCCAAATAATAATTCCACTGGTTTCTACATATTAATTTAAATTGAATAAAAGAAAATAGAATTCCCATGTGTGATCACTAGAAATGCAATCTTGTTACCCCTACAGTTGTAATATGAAGTACTTTATATCTTGCCAGACAAGACATAAACACTGTGTGTCTAGTTCATCTTAATTTTTGAGTTTTTTCTTTAATTTCTATGTTCAGAGATTGAATAGCCCTGCAAATTCCCAAGAAAAACTCAATAGCGTCTACCAATTTAAATGTTCATATTAACCTCTGTCAGGACATAGTTATATATGTACTTTAATAATACCTAAAACTAAGAAGATGCTCCCTTTGCATATAATTGATTTGTCTACATGAATGAGTATAGGTAATAAGGACAGGTAAGAAAATGGGCTTTAATTGTCTAAAAGAGTGGACCAGAATGTTAGCTATTAGTTCTTTTCTTTTGTAATTTTTCTTATGCACAAAGCACTACCTAGTCTGGGAAGTTGACCTTGAAGGCTTGGAATCTCGGTAGCTGACTCCTGTTTCTCCCTCTTTAGAGTGTGACATACAGAAAAATGTCTTCTTTGCTTCCAGTGCTAGGATCAAATTCTGACCTTCACACATCCTAGGCAGGAGCTTCTCTAAGGAGATCCACCTCCAGCTCCAGTGGGCATACACACACCACACCACACATGAACACTGCAATGTCGTACTTGTGATATCTAAGAATCTGTGCATAGGAGGGAATGAAGTAGAGATACAAGATGAGATGTGAAATTCCCCAGAAACCTTTACTGATAGAAGAGTGAGAAGTGAAGATCATTTTATTGGTTCATATGAGACAGAGATTTAAAAGAAGCGTTTTTTCTTCGAAGTGAACGTATCACTCAGTCCATTTGCTTTTTTAAAAAAAAAGAATAAGAATAGTTAAGAACAGGAAGAAGAACAAGAACAAGAAATGACAAAGAATTTCACTAAATAAAATGCTAGGAATACCATAATGATTGTTATAGTGAAGATTACCAGATATGAGCATGCAAAAATTTGTCAAAAATAAAATAAAAAGAAGAAAACAAGCATTAACTGCTCCTTTCAATAGAGCAGTAAATATGTCTAAGACGTGAATCAGTGTCAAAAGCGGAAGCTTAGTTGGCTCTCAGCTCTGCACTGGGAATTCTGGGAGCTTCACACCAGTTCATGTTGAGCATCTCATGAGAGCCTCTCTGTTGAGTCAGGATCTGGTGGAGGGGGCCATGGTGAGATGGAGCAAGAGCACTAGGCTGAGTTTCTTTTCCTACCCTTCTAAAGCTACAATTTCTACACTACTTTTCACCTCCATAATCTCTTCTAATCCTGAATTCCTTTCCCACATGGATTTGGGGATTAATTTTCCAATACCTGAAATTTTATAGGGTACATTCAAACTGTAGCAGCCTGATCATACAGGAAATGCTGACAGTTAGTAAGCCTCTTGATCTCTAAGATGAAATACTGCTTCACTGTAAGTGGGAGAGCCCACTTAAGGTGGCATCCACAGATATCTACAGGGGCAGGAGGGAGACAGCTCGGTAGAATAATGGCTTGCCTGACCAATGCAGGGTCCTTAGTTCAATTCCCAGTACTGAAAAACAAAACAAACAAACAAAAAAAACTCAGATATCTACAGGAGCCATCAGATGATGGACACAAAGCCAAAGCAGGAGCAGGGACCCTTTCCATCAAGGATAATTATTTTGACCATTTTTTTTTATTGGGAGCCATAGGAAGCCAGGAAATTGATCAAGTGTGTGTAAGTGGGACTGGGTCTCCCTGCCTGGAGCAGGAAGCTACTCCAGTGCTGAGAAAAACATCCTGTTGAGAAAAACATCCTATTTGGTTCAGGCCAGCTATTGGATGCTGGGCAGCCTTGTGTCATGTGATGCAAACTTTGCAAAAGTATAAATAAAGGATCATTTTTGTGTGCGTTGAGTTAGTCTTGCTCATTGGGCAGACTGGCGACCACTTAGCCCAGCTTTTCATCTTCTTCTCTATCTTTCTCATTCCTACCACCGTGTCTCCCCGGGGTAGAACCATTCACAGTAAGACCAACAGATCTCTACAATTTTTCCCAAACTAGGAAATCTCGAAGAACTCAAACAAGCTACAGAATCAACAGGAAGGCTTGGTAATACTGATTACTGAGTCCTACCTGTAGAGCTTTGATGTAGTAGTGTAATTTGCTTTTGCTCAGTAAAGTGGACTGAACCCAGGGTTTTGCACTAAGCTATGTCTCCAGTCTTTTTCATTTAACTTTTAAATTTTAAGACAGGGTCTTACTCAGTTGTCCAGCATAATACTGAATGCATGGTTCTAATGCCTCAGCCCCCAGAGTTCTGGGGTTCCAGGTATACTAAACATCACATGGCCACATTTCTTACATTTGATTAGGCAATAACTACATTTTGAGAACTACTACCTGTGACATTTTTTGTGACTATATATATATATATATATATATATATATATATATATATATATAGAGAGAGAGAGAGAGAGAGAGAGAGAGAGAGATTGTAGCAAGAAGTAGAAAGAAACCTTCAATTCCTTCACCTACAAAGATATTTGGGAGTTAACTGCTATTAAACACTTGGCCATTTTAGTTTGTTTTGTATATTTTCCTCTCTCCTATGTTTCTCATATCTAATGTCTAAAGGCTACAAGTCTAGGAGCAGCTGTAGTGTGATGGTTATCCATGCTGGGTGCGGCACTGAATTCTTTAAATTATCCAGTCCCACCTCTACCATTAGCTGTGTGATTTTGTACAGGTTACTTATTTTCTTAGGGATCATACTATCCTAATCCACAATAACAATAATAGCACCTACCTTTAATACTGCTATTAGCATTCTTGAAAGGCTGATAAAATACCTTTGGAACAGTGCCTGGCAAATTGCAACAACAAGAACTTTGTACCTATATTCTATATCTATGAATTCAACCATTCACAGACTAGGCATATTCAGGAAAAAAAAAAAACGATTGCATTTCATCAATATTGAATAAGTACAGATATTTTTGTTATTATTCCCTCAATAGTACTGCATAACAGCTATTCACATCGGATGAACATTGTGTTAGGTATTATGAGTACTCCTGAGCTAATCTAAAGTACACTCCAGGATTACATAGGCCAAAGGTTAATAATTACTATTTTATGTATGAGACCTAAACGTCAGTGAATTTTAGTATCTTTGGAAAGTTTCAGAACCAATTCCTAACTGACACTGAGGGAAGACAGAATTTAAATAAATCTAAGCTTTCTTCCCACTACCTTTCATTTAAATTGGTTTTGAGGTTTATGTTGTACATATAGCTTATAGGGATTCATAAGGCTCCTGTTGGCCATCTATTTGTGGCATTTTATTGACATTTAGTTAGTATGTATGTAAGCATAAAGGAAGCCTGAATAACCATCCATGTTGCCTCCATCATTGTACAAAGAGGCCCTACCTGGGAAATTGAAATGCTAATCTTACATTTTTGAAAGTTTAATCAAGCTGTTGAATAATTTATTCTTCATTAAAGGAATATTCACATATTCCAAATAGATTAGATATTCTTATTGAGTAGCAAGAGAAACTTTTCACTAGGAAATACTGACAAGAGAGAAAAGGGAACCTTTGCATATGGACACCAAGGGTGGGGACGTTAATCAGACCTGTGCTAAGACCAGAACATCATGGCAGAGGGGCTTGGTGGAGGAAATCTGCTCATTTCATTGCAGCCAGGAAGCAGAGAGGGTTGGAAAGAGCCAGAGGAACAGAAAGGACAAGGAGCTGGAAGCAGTAGATGCCTCTCCCAGGCACGTCCAAGCCTCTCACTGGGCCCCACCTCCTCACAACCCATTCAGCTATGAAGTTCTCAGTAGATTCATCCATTCATTACACCAGCATACATATCATCCAGCCCCTAGTTATGTCTTGTCCCTGCACATCAACATCAAGCACTGGACATCAAGCCCTCCAAGCACATGAGTCTTTGGGGGTCTCTTCACATTTAAACCATCATGAGAATATAAATTGACATGCTCATATGGAAGACAGTATGGAATTTCCTCAAAAAATTAAAAATACAGCCACAAGATGATCAAGCAATTCCACATCAGAGTTTATATCTGATAGAAAGATAAGTCCTTGTTCTCTTATGGCTACCGTTGCATTGCTATTGATAGTTGTTAAAACATAAAAATAAACTTTGTGCTACAGATAAATACAACATATGTTTTCTTTCACAGCCTTAAACATAAGAGAATCTGTCCTTTGTGACAATAGATAACATGAGTGAACCTGGAAGACATGATGCTGAGTGAAATAAGCTATACATAGAAAAACAAATATTGCACAATCTCGATTATATAAGGAACCTTAAAAACTCAAACACATAGAAGCAGGGTCTAGATGGATGGTTCCAAGAAACCAAGGGATGTTGGAGTAAGAAAATTGTTAGTCAGTGGGTACAAACTTTCTGATATGAGTAATTTCCAGGAATCTGATACACACCATTACTAACACTGTGCAGTTACAACTTTTTAAAAGGTAGCTTTGAAGTATTCCTAATCACTTACCCACAAGCATACATCAAAATAATTATGCAATTTCTGGATGTATTCATTACCTTTATTATGTCTATACAAACATCAAGTTATCACATTATATCCTTTGGGTTCACACAATTATTTATCAAGCATTTCTCTAAACCCTAGATACAAAAAAAAAATAAAAATCTATATATATTTGGAAACAAACTTGCTGTGTATCAAGATTTTAGAGCATGGTCTGTCTTCAATACCAACATCTATATTTTTCTTTGGAAAATTGGCACCCGATATTGCGGCATGTGAGGAAATTGAAAAAATGTTGCATCCTACAGGTTGAGGAAAGTTACACCTTTCGGATTTGTTCCACATCCTGGCTTAGCACAGTGGATCACAAATGGCTCTTCTTGAAAATGCAGTGACCTCAAACCTGGTCTGCTAATTTTTGACCGACATGACACTGGCCTTCTTTTCCCCCCATTTATGCCTCTTCCCAGTGTCTCCTTTTAGAGTCAGACCCACGGCCTTGCACTCCATGAATTCATATTGTCATGCTCCTTTTGCAAGCAGATGCATATTCTGAATAATCAGTTATTTACCGGAATGATGGTGAAATGGCAGGGTTTTTTCCATGTTAGACCAAAAATTGGAAAAAATAAAGCTTATAAAGCTGGCTATTGGACCCTGCTTGGCTTACAGATCTTGAACGTCCCTCATCCGAATGTGTTTCCCAATCTTACAAATCCGAAACATGTCTAGCCTCCTTCTTTGTTCAGTCTCTGCTTAAATACCTACTTGGTTTCCATGGCAACCATGATGAAACATGCAATTGTTGACTCAAGAAGTCATGGGATCCTTCTTCTTAATGAGTTCTGTTTTCTTTTATCTCTTTTATGTTTACAACACCTTAGCAAGGGTAGGGAAAGATTGAAGCAGTTACATCTTAACAAGGGTGGGGAAGGAGTGAAGCAGTTACAACATCTTAGTAGGGGTAGATTAAAGGCTAAATCATAGTTTCTTTTACTAGGATAAAATCAACCCAATTGAGAGCTGCCACCTCTCCATCCAAATAGCAAGCTATTTGGATGTTTCTGGGAAATACTTTATTCTAACTCATTTAGATTACACATAATCATCTCAGATCTAAAATATTTGTATTTCATGGGTCTCTCTGTTCTGCCAGTGCCAAAGAAAGGTCCCATTCCTCACTCTTAATGTGTTTTCATTACTGGCGGAAGTGGTGGTAGTTTGTGAGTTTGATAAATCAGTAAAAATACATGTTTTCGAGTCACCAACATAAGACAGAGTAGGTTTGAAGAACCCAAATGATGTGACTTAACTCATGAATATCACAGCTTTATCAGCAATGGGTACTGCAAATCAGACATTTGATCTGTGGCCAAATATTTGTGCTTAGTGCGATTGTATTTCTTTGCAGGAGGTGACCTTTATCCTGAGCTAATGGTGACATTCACAGGCAAAAGATGCATACAGCCATGTTAATAAAAATTAAGGAACACTTTTTATCTTTTCTATACATTATTTAACATTATATCTACATTATATTAGAAACACTATTTTTCATTCCTAGTCACTATTTATTTGATCCATCTTAAGCGATCAGTTATATTAGGTCCAACGTTTTGCTTACTTGTAACTGGATGACCTTAGAGAGACATTTGTCATTCTCTGCACTTCAAGGTTCAGCATTAATTTTTAAGGTTTTCCTTTTATAGGTGACAGGGGAGCTCTGGTAAACTAGTGCATGGCAATATTTAAAGCTTGAAGGCCCCATGGAGACCTCAGAGATATGGGTAAATATGGGTAGAGGCAAATGCATGGCTTCCTGCTCTTCTCAATGCATATTTTTCAGTTCACCAATCCCGAAACTTCAGAGAGCACAATCCAAACACACCGTTGGTCAAATCCGCTTTACTTTCTTTGCAGAGTGGCTAACTGAGATGCTATTCTGTAACATTTTCCCCTCTGAGAAACAGAGAGTTGCCAGCTACATTTCCTTTCCCCTCAGTCCCGAACAGTGTTTGTTTTTATTCTCTGGAGCTCAGTTGCTCATGCACCATTATATTTCTATTCCCCATAAAGCGAGTGTCTTTTTTTTTTTTTTGATATTATCTAAGTTTTGTTCCCATCAGTCACTTCAAAGAAAAAAATATCTGAAAGCAAGAATATCAATCACCTCTTTGAAGGTCACTGGGAAATTATTATTTATGTGTCAGTGGTGAATCCATTGCACCGTTTAAAGGATAGAATTGCAAGATTAGGAACATGGATAGGAAAACATAGCCATCATTAACCTGTCACCTTCTTTTTAAAGAAAAGCAATGTAACTGGCTTAAGCCAGTGGCAATTTAGAGCACAAAAGATCAGCAAAGCAGACCCCAACGCAGGAAAAAGAAAGATGTCGAGGTCATTACACAGGCTTACACTAATTTCTTATTCTTAGGCAAATCATCCTCCAATGAGATGGAAAAACAATCAAAATATTTAAGAAAATGGCTAGAGAATTCCAAATCTCACAATGTACTCATTCATGTTCTATATACGAAAGATTTTGCTTGATTTTAAAACCTCATGACTAGTTTGCTTTAGAAATAATTTTCTTATTTTCATTGCTATCATTCCCCCTCATCACTAAGAATGAAGTTTAAATCACCAAATTTTATTTGTTAGGCTATTAAATTGATATTATTGGTTCTTTGAATGGGCTACACTACACAGACCATTTAATAATAAATGTTTCTCAGAAAATTCCATCACAGCTAGGAAAGAGGTGTTATGGAGTAGGAGCCAGTGGTAAGCATGTACAGGAGAAGTGAGGCTCAGGTACAGATGGGAAGCCCAAGAGGAGGGAGGACCTCCATACCTGGCAACACCTTCATACCTGAACAAGGTCCTCTTACAGCTCCAGAGACTTTCCCACAGAATGCCAGTGTTTCACTCCATCTTTTAGGCTTTGTATCTTACTGGTAAATTTCTAAGATATACATTTCTTAAAATAGTGCTGAGATTATGGTGCTAGACACCTTCTGTTGGTTCAGAGAAAGCCTCTGTGGGGGGGACTCATCAGCAGAGCTGTGACACCATATTTGCAGATTTTTCTTCAGACTTGACACTCCAGAAATTGTGTTGCAGATTTCATTGTGTTGGCTTGACTTATCACAATGGCTTCCTGTCTCTGTTTTCCTGCTGCTGGCTGCAGACAAACAGTGGACTTACCAGTGTAGTTCTGTGAAGAGAAATGTGTTAGAACATTGATACAAAATACTCAGCAAGTAGCTAGCTGTACTCCCTAGTTTTATTTGCATGCTTAAAAGTCATATTTTGGTTTACTAACTTATGAGATATACACTTAGAACCAGAAGTGCTCATTTTCGTCTATAATATTCCATTCATGATGTCAAAATAACTGGGATGCTACATTAATTTTGAGATGATTTTTTTATGAAGGTATTTTTTTCGAAACTGAAGGAAAAAATCTGAGCAGTTGCAATAAATATTTGTATCCAGGCTCTGGAAAGTCTGATAAGCCAGCCATCACCCAATCCCTCTGGAGCACCACAGAGCAGCCCCCAGGAGGCCAGAGGCATAATCATCAGAGGCAGACACACTCGCTCTGTCTCAGTTTCTCTCCATCTGTGAGAGTATTTCTTTCTCTTAATAAACAGCGAATTTTGAACCAAAACATCTTTTTCTCTAAAGTGACAATCTTCCTCCTACTGATACTCTTTTTGATTCAACTTGTGCTCTCTTAGTTACATTGCAGCTTTCCTTTGAAGCAAGTGAAATTAAATAGGTGGTGCCTCTTCCTGATGTTAGCTGAAAGAATCCTGCTCCCTAAGGCTATTTCTTCAAACAGATGATTATTCTGATTTAAAACAACGTTCTGGTGTTAACAGTTTCATAAATACTGGAAATTCACTCTATATCAATAGTGATGGGATCAGGAGGAGACTGAGGTCGGAAAAGATAACCAGCTCTACCACACTTTTGGAACATGACTGTGGGCAACCACAACTGAGATCACATCTGCTATATAGTGAGACAATGAGGAAACGCAACATCATGAAAGTTTAAATTATTGAATTAGAGTAAGGTTTAGTGTGCTGAGGCCATGTAGTTAAATTCCAACCCCACATCTCAGTTGGTGAGACTCATGGGGAAGGCAAAGTTTGCCATGGAACTATTTTAACATGCCATCTTTTCTCTGTATATTAATTATAATATATGATAAATCTTGCAATAGCATTCCTTGCAGAACTAGAGCAGTGTTAAAACTCACATGGAGTCAGAAGTGACCCAGAAAAACAACAGCAATTCTGGGCAACAAGAGCGAGGCCTCAGCTACCACAGTCTTGGATTTCAAGTTGGATTGCAAAGATACAGTGACTTAAGAATAAAAAGCAGCATGGAAATTGCACAAAAAAAGACACCTGGATCAGTGTAAAAGAACAAAGGGTCAGAAACAAGCCAGACAAATAGAGTCATCTGATTTTTGACAAAGTGACAAAAAATGTACACTAGAGGAAAGATGACGTCCTTAATAAATTGTCCTGATAAAATAGGTTATATTTATAGAGAAGCTTAAATCTTGACACATATCTCTCACACTAAGTATTACAATAAAATAAAAATAGATCAAAGACCTGAATATTAAAATTGAAGCCATCAGCTAGAAGATACATGGGCATAGGTAAAGATTTGTTGAAAAAAAAATTGCCAGTGTCATAAGAAATAATTTCATGAATCCAAAATGTGATATTATATAACACTTGAAGCACGGCAACAAACACAACTAACAGAATGAAAATACAACTTTTATCTTTGCCAGCTACACCTCATAGAATAGATGAATATCTAAAATGCATAGAGTTTAAACAAAATAGAAAAACGGACTCCCCAAAATAAAAGATTCAGTTAAAAAATGGGCAGTTGAAAAGCATATGTACTTCTCAGCCAAAGCAGCTCTAATGGCCAATCAACACCCGGCAAAAAATGTTCAGTGTCATGGGCCTTGAGAGAAATGAAAATAAAACAACACTGAGTTTCCATCCAACTACAAAAAGACTATTATCAAGAAATCAAATGCTGGTGAGGCTGTAGATTAAAGCACCTTTCTATATTGTTGGTAGCTATATAAACTGATATAGTCACTATGGAAATAGGTAGGGAAGTTCTTTTTAAAAAACTACGAATAGAAATTTATTTGACACAGGTGTCACGGCTTATCTCTAGATATCCCTCAAAGCCTCACACAGTCATACCTGGATTTTTCAGAGATGGCTGGATCTGGGGTTGTGATGCTGGGATTCATGGTGCTATTCAAGGACTAAGGGTCCCTAACCTTGGAGTGAGTTCTCTCTACCTTAAGGGTGGGTAGCCTAGATGAAATATAAGGGACAGAAAGAGGACTCCGGCATTGCTTGTTGCTTTCTGCTTAACTGCCTTGGCCTCCGCCCTCCATGAGCTGTTACTCTTCGGGATCGCTCCTCTGTCATGTCACCCTGCCTTGGAGCCAGCCAACTATGGGCTGGGACCTTTATAAACTGAATTAAACAAACTTTTCCTCCATTAACTTTGAGTGTCAGTATTTTGTATCTGCAACAAGAAAGATACAGCTATTCCCTTTCTATGGATTTTCATGAAAGAGTTAAAGACATCATATTACAGAGATCCATGCATGCCCATGTTTATAGAAATACAACTCACAATAACAAAACCTTAGACGTGGCCCACACGACTGTTAACAGATGAATGGGTGAAGAAGATGGTATAGACATCTTGCCTAAAAAGACATTTAGGCAAGAACGCAGTGAAACTAGGTTGAAATTAGTGGGGCAGTTATGTTTAAAAACTGTAGTGTCTTTGTGTAAACAGGTTCGCAAACTGATTTAGCTGTGGGTCTGTATTGGTCAGGGTTTTACTTAGAGGAACAGAAAAACATAAGGAATGGATATTAACACAAAATATACAATCTATAAGGAGTTATAAGATTGGCTTACAATAGTCAGCCACAAAGTCATATGAGGAAGCATGCAGAGGGCATCTGCAAGCTCTGGACTAGGGAATTCAGTCCCGAGGTCTGAAACTCTCACTGCAGTGTAAGTCTCTATCCATGGGCTGATGGGTCTGCGATAGAAGACTGAAGTGTCTATGATGGACGCTGAAGAGTCTGCAATGCATGGCGAGAGATCCAAGCTGGAGGCTGAAGAGTCTGCACTGCAAGCCAGATGATGAAGTCCAGGCCAACTGCAAAGACTGAAGCTTCTCCGAGGAAGTGACCTTTTGACTCCTTCCTCCGCCTTTTAGAAAGTCTCTGTGCTCCAATCATACCCCAGCATGGGCCCTTGATCCCGCTCTAGGGAGGAACCAATCATATCCTAGGCAGGCCCTGATCCTGCTCCAGGAAGGAATCAATTGTACCCCGGGGTGGGACCAACAAGGAGCCAGGCCGCTGACTCATGCAGCCAAGTTGACACAACGTATCAACCACTACAGGGCCATATAAGGAAATCTCATTCCAACTGTAGTGGCCCTAGTAGGTATAGACAAGTAGACACTGCAGAGAAACTTTGGAAAGCTGTGGATTAGCAGATTAGCATGGTGTGTTTCTGTGCACAGGTTCTTCTCCATGTGAATATCTTCTTTATACATATAGGTATGTGTGTACACAAAATAGACTTATTTATGAACACAGGAACAAAGGATGTCATATAAAATGTATACAGTGATATAATTAAAGTGAACATGTGGAGACTACTTCTATTTCCTTCTTTATATTTTTTTCCTAATAGTCTGTAATCAATGCATATTTATATGCATATGTTAATGAGACATATGGAAATTAAGTTAGAAATATTGTTAGTGTATGCTGCTTTACATGATAATGAGCTTTTAATATAAAAATAATTTTAAAAAGACAGATTCTTGTGTTATAACTTTTCAATTTGT
>PVKN010001357.1:0-53301 GCA_004027915.1 Capromys pilorides
AGCGGGATGGGGAGCCGGAGGAGGACAGGGGAGGAAGGGTGGAAGGGGAGGAGCAGAAGGAGTGGAGGAGGAGCGGGAGGAGAGTGGACTCGCTGCCCTTCCGCCTCCTCTCCTCTCCTCTCCGCGGCAGCTGATTGGGCGGCGCCCGCTTGTGCCCGCAGGAGCCTTGTCTTCCGGTGGGAGCGACGCGGTCCCAGCCCTGCCTCCTCAGTCAGCCTGAAGCTGGCGGTCAGAGCTGCTGACTGCTCTGCGTGGGCTTCCGCCTGCTCCCCCGCTGTTTTGGCCTCCCTCGCTAGGACTGACGTGAGCTGAGAATCGGCCCGGCCTACTGACTGCTGTCGCTGTTGCTTTTGCTTTAGCCTCTGGGAAGTTCTCCCAACTTCTATTTTCAAATTTCTGTCAGACTTCCACTATTTTTCTCCTTGTGTCAGCTGAGTGATTTAGCCGCTTTCTTCCTGTGTGTTCTTCAGCAGCATCTTCTTGTCTCGCGGTGCAGCTCTTAGCTCTTTAAGGGCACCGCGAGTAGGCGCCCCAGCCCTCCTGCGTCGGTACCCCTTCCGGTTCTGCTTCACTGCCCTGGTTCTGACTCCGGCCTGCCCCGTTCAGAGTGACGCCCAGAGGTCCGCGTGCAGGGAGGGGGCGCAGCGGGCAGAGCGCTGGCTGCCAGGGAGGTCGCTGGCTTCCGCCGCAGGTGTTCACCGGCCCCGACCTGTCGGCCTCCGTAGAATCGCTTTCCTTTGTGCTGTAGTAGTTCGGTTGTTATGCGACCCCCAAAATGCGGGCCTCGGTGTCCCGCCACCGTGGGAGGGCGTCTTGGTGGCCAGTGAGCTGCTCCTCGGGCGGAGGTCGTGGAGCAGGATGCTGCCCCTGGGCTTCTGTCGCTCCTGGCCAAAGCGCTCCTTCTCTGGATTCCAGCTATCCCACGTACATTGGAAACGTGATCTCTAGCCGTTTGTCCAGTGAGTTACTGTGTTCTGAATGAACGATAAAAGCCTCCTTGCGACAAGGAATGACAGAAGTCACCAGCAGCAGTGTTGTGTGCTGTTGAAATTAAGCGGATGTACAGTAGCCCCTTGCTGTTTCGCAGTTCAACTTTCATGGACTGTTCTGTGGGTTTTCAAAAAAAATATTAATCTAAACTATTTACCATGGAGTTTCCAAACTATATTGCAAGATTTTGCAGTACTGTGCAGGATGTGTATGTTAAAATTACATAGGCGTATGGGTTTAGAAAGTGGTTAACAACATTAAAAGTGTCTTTAAAAATGTGGGAAAGGTTTATATGAGTGCGGGAAGGGTGTGTAGAGCCTTAAAATGTATATAAATACTAAAACATAATGTCACTACAAAAGAAAAAAAAACACTGCTTATCTTCACGTAGATAATTACAAATGGCTGCATCCCAGGCTAGATAGAAGACTGAGTTCTTCACCCTTCACGTATTTAAGGTGGGAGAGGCGTGACCCTTTTCAGGACATCTCTCCGCTCTCCCGCCTCTTGATGTTTGCGTTCCCTACCGCAGCCTGGAGCTGAGGTTCAGGTGCGCTGCGCATCTGAAGAAGCGCCTACGGGAGGTGTGCGGCACCACCGCCTCCTTCCTGCTCGCAAGCGGACCGCGTTTCCTTGTTCTCTCCCAACGGGTACCCCGCACTGTGGCATCACCCTGGCGCCACCTGAGAGAGAAAGCACAGAGCGGAAAAGGGACAGCAGAGCGATCCTTTACTCTGAAGTAGTTAATGAGAAAGCTGTCTCTGAGCTCGAACAACGGGGTGCACGGTGCAGATGCACTGAAGGGCCGGCCAAGTAACTCCGCAGACTAAAGTGCCTGCAAGCAGGCACAGGTGCAGGGGGCCTGCCGGCCCTGCCCCGGGGGCATGCTGAGCCGGGCCATTGAGACTGGGCATGGTGGCACATGCCTGTAATCCCAGCTCCCAGGAGGCTGTAAACAGGGGGATCACTACCAATCTGATCTAGTAGTGAGACCCTTTCCCTAAGGAAAGCCAGACAGACAGACAGTGTTGCAAGTCAGCAGCAGTGGGTTGGCACACGCCTGTATTCCTCTTCCCAAGTCCAGCTTGCGCCGGTCTGCTGCCCACGCTGGCCAGCTTGTTCTTCCTGCCTGGTACTCCTGCCACCTCTTATTCACGTTGGCTATTGACTAGTTTTCAATGTTTGCATATGGTTAAAATATTTGTAGTTTCATTAGAGCTTTTAATCCCATCTCTGATGTATTTTGAGAAATGAAGTGAATAATTTGAACTTAACCGTTTGAGTCCCAGTGGGTATTGAAAAAACACTGTCGAAGAATCCCAAACAGCACAACCGCGCTTTCTCTAAATGAGTACAAAAAGACCCAAACAGCATGATAGCGCTTGTTTTATTTTATGTCGAGAAATACCAAGCAGCACGATAGTGCTTTATTTTTCATCGATGAATCGGATAAAATGCTGTATACCTATCTTGATGAATGAAATAAAGATTATTTTGTAATGTATTATTGCATTATATAGTATCATTCTACCTATTGTAAAATGTACTATTTATATTAAAAGGAGCTGTGTGATGTACTTGCATCAGTAAATCTGAGCGCGCGACTTTGACAATCGGTAATGCACCGCCAGTTGTCCACAATGTTCGAAATGTGCTGGGTTTTCTCGACATAAAATCTCAGCAGCGCGATCGCGCTGCTTGGGACTCAAACGGTTAAGGTCAGTGCTCCACAGTTCGTCATTTCCTAGGAGATTTGTATGGCTGAGTCCACTGTGTAAAATCCACATGGTGTTCTTATCTCTTGGTTATCCATTACTTGTTATTTTTTTCCTCTATCAAACGTTCCATTGTGTGCGAGTTACGTCCTGGGTGGCTCAGATCCTCTGGCTGCTCCATCTGGGCCAGGTTCCCGGCCGGGGCCCTCGGGCCTGGGCTAAGGTGGTCTTCCCTGAAGGCCTGGGTGCCTTATCCTTCCCACTCTCCACGTCATAGACACGGGAAGGTCCCTTGGTCCACAGAAGCAGCAGCCGGAGAGTGTGTTTAGCGCAGCCCTGCCTTGAAGACCAGTCTCTGGACTGCTTGTCAGTTACTCTCACAGGTTGGAATGCATTTTATTTATCAAAAGAGAACATTATTAAAGAGCCTTTCATGCTCTCGGATAAGGGCTGAGGAAATTATACATTCAGGTGACAGCATCGTGTTCCCAGCAGCACTTGAGCTAATGGTGTGGAGAGCTGCGAGTCCATCTTTTCTGTAGACCTAGAAGAAGGTGGATGTGTAACGCTCAAGCAGTGCTGGGGGAGAGTGACCAGGCCAGCGATATCAAATGCTAAGTGATTCACATGTGGAGTAACTACAGCTAAAATAGCAGCCCAGCTTTGGATCACTTAGGCTTGATTGATTCATCCCCACCCCCACCACTCTGCCTCTCTCTCCCTCTGCCCCCCGCTGCTGAGGGTCTCCCTGAGTTGTCAGGCTTGGCATGCCCTTTGGCTGCTCCTGTCCTGGCTTCCCATTTACACATGGGTGTCACTGTGTCTGGCTTATGGTAAGATTCTTTTTTTGAAAAAAAACATTCATATGGATGCTCATATATCTGCCTTAATTCATAAATGTATCGACTATTAAACTTTACATGATGAGATGCATCATGTGGAGAAATAACGAAAGAAGGGAAAAATTATTTTTAAAGATAGGACAATATTTTATGACTTATATTTCTATGTGACCCATAGGCATGCCGATGTCATGCCTTCTAGAATATTATGGGCTCTAAAATAGTAAGATATAAGGGCCTTCAAAACTACACCCTCCATAAAATCATTAAATGTGCTGACAAAGCTGTCAGATTTTTCAGAAATATGAAAATTAACCAGAATTTTACAATCAAGTAAGATGGCCCAGTCTGGGTAAGCACACCATTTGTGGAATTTTAGCTCACACTATTGTCAGTTTTTTCCTCTGTAGCATTGTGATATCCCTACCCCCAGTCATGGTGAATATCGACAGCTTAGCAGCTGGTAGGGGATGCAGGATGGATGTGGAGCTGCTGTAGAGACTGCCAGAGAGTTGTCATTGTCCCAGCTGCTGGCAGCTCCTAGGAAGCCACTGCTCACAGTGCATGTCTTTATTTGACCTAAAGTAGGGCTTTGCACAGCAAATATCATAGTCTCCAGTGATGTTTATAAAAAACTATTGTTTGAAAATGTCGGCCTGAGACAAAAAAAAAGAAAAAGGACAAACAAGTGTTCAAAGTGTTCAAAGGAAAATCAGAGGAATGAGATGGGGGTAAGGAAGTGTGGAAGGCGCCATGCGGAGAGGGCCCGTCGGCAGGGCTGCGAGAATGCCCAGGGCTGTGTGTGCTCCCAAGCGCCCAAGCTGGCCCGCTCGCCCACCTGCCCTGGACCTCCTCTGCCTCGGCAGAGTCACACCGGTGCACTCTAATGCTGCCTTTGACCCATCACTTCTCAGAACTTAAGGGTGTGTCTTTCTAGTCCAGAAATGATCCAGCAGGCCTGTCAGTGGCAGACACAACAAAGAAAACAGACTCTGTGAAATTAGCTCAGGAAGCCACGAAGCAAGCAGCACAAACACAATAAAGAGAACTGAACACACAAACCGTGGGAAGAAAAAGATTTGACACACTATGTTATTTAAAGTTAAAATGTCCTGTTTTGAGCAGCTGACTATGAGACAAAGACCAAGATGAAGTGGATCCTATTCAAGGAAAAAAAAAACCAGGCATGGAAATTGTTTCTGAGGAAGTGTAGATATTGGACTTTCAATAAGCTACTTTAAATTCATTCAGAAAATTAAAGGAGAGCATGTTTAAAGATTTAAATAATGCCAAAAGTGATAAAGCTGATTTAAAAGGAATAAGAGCCAAAGTCTAAAGTAGAATTTTTTTTTTTTTTGTAATGAAAAATTCACTGAAGGCATTCAACAGCAGATTTAATTGGCAAAAGAAAAGCATCGGTTTCCCTAAGAATAGGGCGACCAGGATCACGTGGCCCGAGTTCCAAATGCAGAAAGCGAAGCCCCAGTGATCTGCAGCACGCTTCCCCTGACGCGAGCACCAGAAAGGGAGACGCAGCCCTGCAGGGTCGCGCTAGTGGCTCTGCCAAACGTTTACAGGAGAACTGCTCACGATTCTTCCAGAAGCTCTTTCAACAACATGGAAGAGAAGGGGATAGACCGCTAAAGCCAACCCACGGCGTCAGCGTTCCCTTCCCAGCAAAGCTAGACAAAGACATCAGAAGGAGGAGGAACTGCACATCGGTGTCCGCCCTCCTGCATCCGCCTGCGGTGCGTTGATGGACTCGGTGCCTGGGATTCCCGGGCTGGATGAACGAAGCGCGCTGGGGCGTGGTTTCTGCCACAATGGGATCTGTTGGCTGCGAGGCAGCAGCGTCAGGGAAGAAGCGTGCTCGGGACAAGGGTGCTGAGTTCACAGTGGCCGAGAAGCAGCACAGCAGAGGAGCCCAGAGAGCGCAGGAGGTGCAGAGCCCTGGACGGAGGCCCCGGGGCGTGCTCTAGTTCCTGTGTGGGTCTCACAGCCCAGCAAGTGGAAACTCCACCCTCTTTCCAAACCTTTGAATGTCAGTGCAGCTGCCCTCGCTTAGCAGTTTGAATATTGCAAAATTCAGATTAATTATACACACTGGTGATCAAATGTGATCCATTTTAGCAGTGGAAGAATGGCCCAATATACAAAACATTTTATGTGCTATTGCGTATTCATAGAATAAACGCAGAAAACACATTATTGTCTCCTTAACTGCAGAAAAAGAATTAGAGAAAATAAGTATCCTTACATTTTTTAGTAGTCCAACATAGTAGGAATAAAAGATATGTTCTTTTTAAAATTTTAAACATAATGCAAGTAGATATGATAAAAATAAAAATGGTTTTTTTACTTCATTGAAAAATAAAACAGAATTCCCTAACAAAATCCTTAGAGAATAGCTATGGTTAATATATTGTGCATCATGATCTTTAAGGAGTTCCCAGAATGTTATGCGGAGTTACAGCCATGAACAGAAGTAGACTGTGTCACACAAAAGAAGAATCAAATAGAAGAGTGAAACTTTCTTTTTTGGTGAACCAAGGTAACTAGGAGTGTAAATGAATAAATTACCATTTATTGTAAAGTATTTTTGAAACAGTGGCATAGATAATTTGGGGAGTTGTTTGAATTTCTTGCAGCTTCTTATTCATTTATCTTCTATTTCTCCCTCTCCCTGTCCTTCTCCTTCTAGAGTGGAAAAGTGTTCTTATAAAAAATAAACTGCATGATGTTCAAGCCTTAGGTCTGTGGTAATTCACCCAACTCTCAGGTTGTAGCCATTCATTAGTGAATACCTTGTTTCTTTTGTTCAGAACACTCCATTATTTTCTGTATCCATTCATCTGCTGAGGGAAAGCTATGATGTTTCCAAGATTTAGTTATTGTAAATTGCGTATGTATCCCTGTAATATGATGGCTTTAGCTCTTTGGGGAAGATGTTTACACAGGGAGTACCTGGGTCAAGGAGAATTTCTATTTTTAGTGAGTTGAGGAATCCCCACGCTGGTTCCCAGTGACTGTACTGCCTTCCATTCCCACCAGCTATCTAAAAGAATTCCCTTTTCTTGCAACCTCACCTGTGTTTTGATGGTAGATGTTCTTTGTGAGGTAAGATGATATCCAGTTGTACTTTAAATTTTCGTTTCTCTGATGGCCAACAACACTGAATATTTTATCACGTGCTTGTTAGCCATTTCTCCTCAGAAATGTCTGTACTTTTCACCTGTCCATGTTTTGACTGGATCTTTTTTTAGGAGGAAGACTAATTTTTTTGAGTTCTTTATTCTAGATGTGAGTCCTTTGTCCTGTGAATAGCTGGCAGAATCTTTTCTCCCATTCTGTAGGTTATGTTTTCATTCTGCTCATTGTTTCCTTCAGTGTGCAGAAGCTTTTCAATTTGATATGATCCCATTTGTTAATTCTTCCTATTTTATTTGTGTCACTGGGATTCTGTTCTAGAAATCCTTGCCTGTGTCTTCAAGAGTTTTACCTGTTTTTCTTTTAGCAGATTCTCTTTTTACATTTAGATCTTTGATCCATTTTGATTTTAGTTTAGACGAACTCTGCATGTGATAACCAAGTTTCCCAGCATTGTTTCTCAAAGATGTTTGCTCTGGTATATATCTTTACCCTTTCATCAAAAATCAAGTACTGAACACGCTTAGCATTGTTTCTGATTTCTGGCTTCCAGGAGCGGAAGATGAATTCTTAAACCCGGTAATACTCTTCATGATAAAAGGCTGAAAGCACCACCCTGCCGTCAGGGACCATTCGCAGTCCACATTTCACTGTAGAGAGCAGAGAGCGCCTTTTGGTGTTTATTTATTACAAGATAATAAAAGACTCATCAGTGAGAGAAGGTGAACACTTCTTGATTGCATATGGCATGCTTTTGCATCAAAATTCCAAGAAATCAGCCAGGAGAAAATCAGAAATAAGGAGTTCCCCAAAGTTACGGATACAAGATTAATACAGTGGTGCCTCTGTTCAGGATCTTACTTATTCCACAACTCTGGTCATGAACTGAATTGTTTCCAAATCGAATTCCCCTAAAAGGATTGATGTAAGTAAGGTTAATCCATTCTGAACCACACCTGTAATTTTTAACTATAAAAACATGAAACAGTACTTCACAGTATGAAGAAAAGAACACTACCTTTGTTTTGAGGTGACTTCTGGAATGGAGGGCAGGAAGGTGGGTGAGGAGGGTATTGTTTGGAGGAGGAGTCCCCCTCCAGGAGGACACTGGGAAGGTTTCCTTAGGGGTTTCTTCTCTGCTTTCTTAGCTTCAGGAAAAATTTTAATGACTAAAGTCACTTGTGTTTTTCCTGTGCTATGCAACACTCTGAAATGAGAGACCATGCCACGTGTGGTTCTTCAGATTCAGCACTGTTCATCACAGTCACAGAGGTCCTGGCACTCATTTCATTTTCCCACAGTGGATTTTGCCACCTTGCTGCGGCCCTCCTCCCTGTCCTCCACATCCTCAGTGGATGCTCCTCAGCATCCCTTCTGCAGCTCGCTCTGGAGCTCAGTGAGTTCTTCCGTGGTCAGCTCCTCCCTGTGGTCCTCCACATGCTCCTCTGTCTGCACCACTGAGGGCCAGACCCATACTCTTGCCGTGGACACAGTGTCCTCTGCTACCTGTGCATCGGGCCGTTCTAGTCGTTTTTAGTGACACATTCTGGCCGTGGTTTCCTCCAGGCTGATGTTGAAGTCTGATAGGTGACGTCTTGCTAGGCTTTGTTTGTGAGGTTGAGGCCATGCAGGATGCTGACATGTTTCTGCCAGGGCTCTTTCAGAGTCAAGGTTGTCTCTTCAGTGACATTGAAACATCTGGTGAAGAACACCTTTGTGAATAGCTGTTCACAGTTGGAGATCCCTTGCTGGTCTGTGGACTGCAGAAGAGGTGTCGTGTTGTGGCGCAGAGGGACTTGGTCTTTATGAGGTAGTACTCACTGCCCATATCATCCTGCGAGGCTGGCGGGTGTGCCAGGGCATTGCCATGGGAAGAAGGCCCCTGCCAGGTGATTGCTTGCTCAGAAAGCTATTTCTTAATGGTGGTGAGAAGACCTCCTACGGCCATTCCGTGGACAGCTCCATGTGACTCAGATCCCTTGTGAACTAAGCTTCCCAGTGGCCCCTTGTCCTTGTTCCTATTCTATTCCCTGAATGCACAAAGTGCCTGGGCATGATGCACTAGTAGTGGTTTAATCTGCAGATCAGTGCTTACGGTTGACAATGCAGAAGTGTCCACTGACTCCGTGGCTTGTGTCCCAACAGTGCCTTTTCCCTCTGTGCCACATGGGTTATGTTTGGCATCGTCTTCCAGAAGAGCTCTGTGTATTCACACTTGGGCACTCCCTGCCGAGGGACCCTTCTGGACTTACTAGTTTTTCAAGCTCTTTCTTGGGGGCTGCTGCATTGGTTTTTCCAGAACTAAGAGCCTCTCGTGTCTTCTCACGCTGTGTTCTCACTTCCTTTGTGGAGTTTATCGAGCCACCCTCTGCTGGCTTTGAATTCGTCACTTATTGCACTCCTGGAGGGGCTTCCCTGCGGTAGACCGCTGTTCAGTTGCCTGACTCCTTTGTACATCGTAGCTCCACCAAGGCTATGGCCTGCCGGCTGTTCCTCACTCAGCCGCACTAAGAGCAGTGTCTCCCCCGCTCCAGCACTCGTGTGCTCCGCTTGGCTGGCACCAGTGCTCCTTTGCCACATCAGGTCCTGGGGCGGCATCTGTGCTCCTGAAAACAGTTGAGCCCGCCAGCTTCTCCGCCTTGCACTCCAAGGTCAGATCAGTTACTCAGGCGCCGCGCTCACACCTTCCTAGGCTTTGCTTCTGGAACCCAGCATCTGTTTTCTTTCAAACCTTCTCGCCATTCTTGCTCTACACTTTACTCTCATTTTGCTGTGCACATCCTTGTCACTTCATTGTCGCTGTGCATGTTCTCGCCACCCTGATGGTGGCTGTGCACATTGTCACCTGGTCGTGACTGTGCACATTCTTATCACCTTGACTGTTGATGTGCACATTCTTAATTCTAAATAGATTAATGTCCTGTTACAATATTTTTTATAATACGCACTTACTTAAAAATTTCATTAGTAAAACTAAAATTTTAACAATGGTGGTGATGATATTAAGTATCTGTGCTTTTTGTTATTTGCTTACCCTATGGTTTGGTTTTTCTTTTTGTCAGTGAACGTTTGCTGCCCACGGTCACAGTCATGTGGAGCCTGGTGTGTGTGCGCAGCACGCCCGTGTCCTCATGCATCCCTGTTCCCTCCGACTCTTCCCCTCTCCCTCCGTACTCATGTTCTAAAGGTTCTGAACTGTATCGGAATTTTACAGTTTTCCTCCAAAATTTCAATATTGCATATTATCCAGAATAGTGCATTTCATTTGACATGTTTATGCATACATGTGTTCTTTCATTGTTTTCACCTTCTGTTACCCTCCCTTTTTCTTCTCCTTTTTCACCTGATTCCTCCAGTAGACTCCCTTCTACTTTTTCTGGTATGCCTCAGTAATATTCATGCATATCATATCTGTATCATGTGTGTTAATCCATTCATCTGTTGGCAGACACCTAGACCTTTTCTATTGATTTGCCACAATGAACATGCATATGTATCAGGATCCCCTGTGGTGAGTGGCCAGTTTCCTGCAAGATGCTAGGGTGCAGAGCAGAAAGAAGGAGCAGAGAGAGAGTGTGGCCTTTGATTGACCAGTTGCTTTCTGTGAAAGACTGGGAGACATTTCACAACAGTGGCCCTCCTCCCCTGGGGCTAGCAGTCTCCTTGGTCAGGATGTTGGATGACTCACCAGAATTGTAGGTTGTTACAGGAAAAATTCCCTCATGTCTTCGAACCTGTTGGCCTTGGGAGGCCAGGGTCATCGTATTGGCTGTTCTCTTAGTCCAGTCCCCAGTCTAGCTTTGGTATCCAAACCTCAGTTACTGAACACCCAGAAGAGAAGATCATTGACATTAGCTTTATAGTGGGAGCAGTAAATTTAATCATTACTTTGTTTGGATATCAAGCATTTTGAAGTATAGAGTATAACCAGAAGACTAGTATGCCTTACCGACCATTGTTGTCCTAGGTGAATTCCTAATCTGCTGTCCTTTAATTGGCCACTGAAGAAATTTGTGACATTGACTGGACTGTTTAAGTCCTAAGCAGCTCTAAGTGTAGTAACATGCAGTATAACAAAATCACAGAAACCTCTTTGAAAACCAGTATTTTTTAAATGTGTTTAGTGCAGGGCCTATAGGTTCTCACTACACAGATCATGCTCATAATGATCCTCCTGTTTTCAGCTTTCCAAGCGCTGGGATTACAGGTGTACACCACCACGCCCAATCTCAATCACTGTCTCAGCGCGCCCCTAGGGCAGAAGCAGGGCTGGCACCACAGCCAGGGATTGAACCTCTGTCCCTGTGCCTGCCTAAGCAGGCACTTTAATCCACTGAGCTATCTGACCAGCTCCCAAAATCATTATTCTTTGAGAGGTGGTCTCATGTTGATTTGATATATACCTCTTATTACAAGTAGCTGTAGCACAATAGAAAGGCAGATCTCTGGACCTAACAGAAAAAGTTTATCCCTATGAACAACCGTAGCTTCACGTGTGGGAAGACCTGTGCATCTGGAAAGCACGGACACATCAGACACACCATGCACTTGGCGGTAATGAACTGTCACAGCTATGTGGAAACTTTTGCTTCCTGATTTAGTTTTGTACCAAGAGCATCTTTCAGTCTTGTAGAAAAAGCCTTTGATGATGACCAAGGCAAACATAGCACAGTAATGTATTTCACAGTGCTTATTTGGGTGTTTCCTGTAAAGCTGCCCCCGTCATGAACAGAGACTGGAATAAGAGTTTTCCAGGTGGCCGTTCTGCTCCTCACCAGTGGCAGTCCTGTCTAACAGCTCCTCTACACCAAGTCATTTCCATTGAACCAGCCTAACAACTTTTGATGACCTCTGGGAACCAGATCACATCAGTCAGCACATTATTTTGACTGTGGAAAGATTCTCAGTTCATTGTACACAGACAGCAACATGTAATACATTCATGAAACCAATTTTAACATCATTTTCAGCCAATAGAAACTCGGGTGGAAGCATGTCTTTAATTTTGATGACATTCATCTGTACACCAACTTAAATGACTGACAGATCCTTAAAAATGCAAAAAGAAAAATAGTTGAGCTCAAATACAGCAGTATTTGTAGTTTAGGTGGACATGTATACACAGATAATTTGCTTAAAGTGAGTGCATTCTCAAATGTATTTGGCCAGTTTTTAATTTGTAATTATAAATAGGCTAGCCAGAACTTTTTGTAGGTCAGTTAACAAAAATCTCTTCTAAGAATTAGAAGGAATAAAAAACTGTATCTGGGTTTTTGGTGATGCATTATATTTGCATGTTATTTTGTCTGAACAGTTGCTCCCTCTTCCTTCACTACTTTCTGGCTTTGTCATCTCTGCACATTCTGTCACCTATTTTGACCTTTGTATTCCTCTAATGACATTTGTGGACTGCGTTTCTGTAAGGCTGACTATAGTTTTAGGCTGGTGTTCACTCCAGGAGTCCCAGTTTAAAGGATCTTAGTATTTAAGCATTTCTCCCACCTCGGCCTGTCTTGTTGCTAGGGCCACAGGTGTGTGCCACCATGCCAGGCCATCTGCCACTATGCCTGGTCACCTGAGGGAAGTGTGGAAGCTGCTTCTCTGTTACCTGGCTCTGCCCCTGGCTTCTGCGGCCACCTTATTCCCTCTGGCCCAGATCTGACACCATTGCCATCTCTGTTGTTGCCATTCCCAGGGACAGTTGTACTTCATCTTGGGCATGCTGCGTTAGTCTCCAAAAGTTCTGGAGATGTGGGCCGAGACAGAGTCTCTGTGCAAGTCTTAATTATTTCCTGGAGCATTTTCATGGTACTACTACTTGTTAATGTGCATTTTGCCTTTTAAAAAGAGATTTTTTTAAAGAGAGAGATTTTGAAGAAAGAGATTGTGCTATGTTTTAATCCCAGTGAATTTTTCTACTTGTGTTGAGAAGAACTTCCTTAGCTCTATGTCGGAAGTCTCTACAGTCCTCATGTGAAATTTCAACATGGTCGCCATACTCAAGAACAGTCCACCAAGCAGGCAAGAGCACTGTGGGTTTAGCCCATGTTGGACACCAGTTATTGGGGGCCCCTGAAGTGAGCCCCTAACTGCACACAGTGTTATGGTACATGGCAAAAAGAGACAGTGCAAGACAAAATGACATTTGGGGAACTGGCATGGCAGCCATTCATGAGGAACAAGAGGCCATGAGGAGTGAGAACCTGAGCATCTACTGACTCGGAAAATAGTGAAGAGGTTATCCAATGACAGGGGCCAGTATTATGTTCATGAGGGTCTTCATGTTGATGAAACTCTGGGGTACAAGTGATAATAGGGTACAAGACTTTTTACATTTCAGTCTGGGTCAAAAGGCAGAGCAAGGATGGCCTCAGACATCCCCTCGGGGGCCTCAGATCATCCTCATTTTATGATCCGAGGTCCCCGAGACATATGTAAGAATCTCAAGCATGCATTGACTTTAATTCTGTAGGGAATATACTGAGGAGTGGTGTGGCTGAATCAAGTGGTAGGCTTATTTTTAGTTTCCTGTGGTACTAACATCTTAGTTTCCATAGTCAGACAACTATTTTTGGGGGTGAGGGTCTAAATCAATTCAATGGAGAGAAGAACGATTTGGCTTTAGTTTTCTTTGAAAAAGCAAAAGCTAGTAGCAGTGCTTATCTTAGGGCTGCCTGAAAGATGCCAAGCCGTTGTTTTTAAGCTCTTAGGTTAGAGTCCGACAAGTCCTCGGTGGTCATGGACTGCTGTTGTGTGGTCTTGGGCAAGTGGGTTTTCAGACTTGTCAGGAGTAAAGTGAGTGTGCTCACACCTTCCAAGAGTAGCCTGATGGTTAGAAGCTCAACAGCTCCTCCTCCCCGAGGAGCTTGTATCAGATGCAACCGTCTTTTGTTGTCTGTTACGCAAGTAGAGAAGACTGATTGCTTTTCTTTTTACTTCTTTATGGCATTTATTTTTTATTCTGATTGTAAAAGTGATATATTTTTAACTTCAGAGAAAATCAGTGAACATACTTATGCTAAATTGTTGAAACAAGTTTTCTTCTGGTGAGTGGGAGTGGGACATGTATATCTACATTTTGACTTATTGTGTTTGTGTACTGTGTAAATGTTTTATAATCACCCATAATACTTTAAAATTTAACAAATTAAAAGTGTGTGAACATTGTAAAACAGAAGTAGTATCCCTTCATTTCATCTTGACAGTTCCAAAAATAATTCGTAGAGAATAGTTACCAGAATGTGTCCATTAAAAGGTAGATACAGGGTGCCTGGTTCTCATCATCAAATAATTTGGGAAATACAATTTATATTCACTTGTTCTTCTCTGACTCACAACAACTTTAATAGAAAGCCCTAAAGTATTGAAGAGAGGAAAGAGCTGCATGGAGTAGGCTGATCCTCGTCAAAACAGTTTCAGCCCTGGCGTTGCTGCTTCTCCTGTGAGTCCTTTTTGCTCAGGATACAGCTTGCAGATCATGAGGTCATTCCCGCAGAGTGTAGACAAGGAACCCGGGTTTCCCAGCCTGTTCTTCCACCACAGCCCATTTTGTGCATCTCAAAGTGAAAATCCGCAGAAGTACAGTGATGGCGTCAGCTCTGGGAGTGGAGCGGGCGTGCTAGAGAAGCCGGGCTGTGGCCATGCTGTTGACTCGCCTGTCAGGTCTCAAGAGGAAGCTCTCGGTGGCGGTGGCTGTGCCTGGGACCAAGGTGATGACTAGAAGCCTGCGGAGCATCACTCAAGCTTACTGATTTTCTCAAAATTCCTCAGATGGGTTTTTCAGTTCAAGATTTTGCTTGCATATAATTATGGATCTCATGGTATAACTAGAAGTAATTCTGAGAGATACCGATAGCTGTCCCCACTTTTTCTCCAAAGTAAGATCTTGTAAATATCGTATCCAGAATATTGACCTTGATACAGGACAGATGTGCCCTCAGGTTGCTCTGTGTGGTCATAAACACTTCTCTAGTTACCTTACA
Organism: Capromys pilorides; assembly: GCA_004027915.1. NCBI lineage: Eukaryota > Metazoa > Chordata > Mammalia > Rodentia > Capromyidae > Capromys > Capromys pilorides. Next base: position 14,677 of record PVKN010001357.1, read on the forward strand.
TCAGCCACTAATCTGTAACGTGTCTTTGTCCTTTTCATCCATTCCAGAATATTGTTCAAAGGGCTCATCCTGAATGCCTTCCTTTGGAATTGCGGCTTCCACTCAATGCAGTTTTCTGGAGATGATATGAGGTCTTGTATACATCAATGAGTGTTCTATTTTTATTGCTGGGTAGGAGACTGTTATTACAATCAATGTAATAGCACCCCTCAAAACATGTTTATTTCCTGATCACTGAGCCTTAAATACCTTCCTTTCTCTGGTGAAGAGGGATGTCAGATTGTGACTACACCAAGGTGGGGAGAAGGGCGTAGATATCTCTGCTGATGTCCTGTCACCAAAGGTCCTTCTAAAGGAAATACAGAGACAGAACAAAAAGGAGAAACAAAAATAAGTGGTGTTGGAGTGACTGTGTATCAGGGGACCTCCGCCACCACTGCTGGCCTGGAAGATGGAAGGGCAACCATGCCTGAATGAGTTCAGGAGGCCCAGAGAAGGCAGAAAGCATTAGAATGATTTGTTGGTATTTGCTTTGTGTTTGTGTCAGTCCTGAGCTTAGAAAATAAACAGACGGACCTGGGTTGAGATCTCCTTTGCCCACCACTCCCTGTGACACGGAGTAACTTGTTCTGCTTTAGTCTTGTCATTCTCATGAAGTAGCCCGAGGCAGGCTAACTCTGTTGACAATCAGCAGGTCCTGGACTCACTGTTCTGGAGGCAAGTCCAGCCCACATGGTGCAGGCCCTGGTGCAAGTCCAGTATCAGACGTACAGGAGAAAGGCGCACATTTCAAAAGAGGAAGCCAGAGAAGGCTGCGGAGGGCCAGGCTCAGGCTTTCATAAAACCTGCTCATGTAAGAACTCACCGCCAGTGTCCCTCCCCAGTCAATGACCCCAAAGACTGCAACACCTCTGGCTGGAGTCCAGTCCTTACCGGTGTCATCAGTGCGCCCAGGTCTACTAGAGACCAAGCTCCCCATGCGTGACCCTTGGAGAGAAGCCGTAGCCACTCAGCCCTCTTGGGTGGGTCCCGTAGCTTAGTGCACTTCCGTTTCTGTGCACACATTCTGGGATAATCACGCAGTCTTACCTGCTCTATAGTAGAAATAGTTTTACACAGGCAAGTAATGGCACGAGGTGTGCATATGCTTACCTGTATAACTGTGACTGTGGTGGTGACGTTTGATAGTGGCTCCCTTGGTGTCCTGTACCCAGCACTGTCTTACTAGATAGCAGTGAGATTCTCTGAGTCTTCGCTCTGTGGTCTCCACAGTGCACAGAACCCCTTCTACTTTTCGGGGAGTTCGTCTCGCTTGCAGCTCCTGAGCCTCTGCTTCCCGCTGTGACTGGAAGCTTCTACTGCTCAGGCCTTCCGGGTGCTTCTCTGTCTTTGTGGGTCGTCAGGTTTGCAGGTGGGCAGGAGAAGTACCGAAAGTGCAGTGGGAGGTAGAGCCACTCAGAGGAAGACATGGCCGAAAGTTGCTGTGGGGAGAAGCACGAGGAAACACATGGGAGCCGTAATGGAGGCACCGAGGGTGCTCTCGAGTGGGGAGCCGTCTGAGCAAGTGGGCGTCTCACCCCGCCCTCGAGGCTGAGCACGCGGGAATCAGCACCCGAGCCAGCGCCGCCCCCACACCGCCTGCAGACATTGGCCCCGCAAGGGCTTGCCGCTGTTCGGAGTTCACGTCAGCCTGAGCTCGTTCACCTCCACAATATTTTAAGAAATATGGCCTCAAATTTCTCATGTTAAGCATTTTATTTCATTATCACCTCAATAAAAATAAAAGCTATGGCACTTATATCTATTTTCTTTAAATGTCTCAGTGTGATGTATTATTTTATACCAACAATAGACCCAGGCTGAATTTCCTCTTAAAAAGCCAGAGGTTAGAATAAGCCACTCCTTATCTAAATTAAAAATTTAATGACAAGACAATGGCATCCTTGTCAGATACGAAGGAACTGAGGGAAAATCACCCTTGCGTGTCCCTAGTAACGGACAGCAGCTGAAGCGCTTCCGTGGCTGGATGGACGCGGGTGCAGCCTAACGTTTCCGTGTAGCGGCCCAGCCCCGAGTGCTCGCCTGCTGGAGGACGCTGTCGTGTCTGTCAGGTGTGAGTGGCGCTGTTGTCACCCGCATGGTCCCTCCACACCCTGCACGAAATGCGTTGCTCCCTGAGACGGCCGCTCGCGCTCCTCTGGGCTCGCCTGAGGCTTGGGTCTCCGGACTTCTCCAGTCTGCTGATGTCGCCTGCCGTGGCGTCCTTTTTGTGTTTTCCATTCTTTTCCTCCTTCCCCAGTTCTTCTTTCTCTGCACCTTTTCCTTTTCTTCTGCCTCCTGTTCTTTCTCCCTGTCTCCTCCTCGTCACTATAAGACTCATGTTTGCCATAGTAATTTGTCATAATTTAAAGAAAAACAGCGTGGGCGTGGTGGCAAACACCTGTAATCTGAGCACTTGGGAGGCTGAAGCAGGAGGATTGCTGGGAGTTTGAGGCCAGCCTGGGCTGCATTGTGAGACCCTATCTTGAAATTAACAAACAAAAAAATTACAAAAAAGAAAAAAAAAATCCATGACACAAAATAGTTGAAAAGAAAATCGAGGTTTCCAGGCGCTCCGCCCTGCCTGAACCTGTGTCTGCCTGAAATCCAGGTCTCCCCTCATAGTTCCTAATATGTGAGAACTTCAGAAAGGCTCACAGTGGTGGGCGTAGGTGCCCACTGAGGGGCCTGGAGCCCACTTCCGGTACACAATCCGCTCTCCTCCTTCAAATACACCTCCCCTTCTTCTCCCCAGTGATGAAACACCATCTTGCTAAATATGTGGGCCCTGCTTCACGCAGTGTTGTGATCATGCAGTTACTGAATCCCACAGAGTAGCCCGAGGCTTGTGTTGGAAAGGAGGGGGATATGAATTGTTTTTCCAAAAGGTGATTATTTTAGTTTTTTAAAACACTGCAGCTTGATGCTCTGGCACTCCTGCGCTCTGTTGGAAACAGGCAGAACCCTAGCGCCCTCTCCCGGGTCTGAACACCTCTGGCGCCCTCTGTGCTGAGCCCTCAGGGGCTCCCTCCACCCGCTCCCAGTGCCACCTGCCCAGTGGCTGCGGGTCTGGAGCCCCCTCCCCGCCCCCAACCAGCAGTCACCTGGAGCCCACGCCCACGGCGCCTGTTCTGGGGTGACTCGGCCCCTGGCTCAGGCCTTCTCAGTCTTCCTGTGGGGTGGAACATTTTTTTTTGTAGGGCCGCCCTGAAGGATGTTGCATACAGGAGATGTTTCTGAGCCACGCATTTCTGGCACATGTCTGTCTTTTACCCTCCTGCGCAGGAAATGATTTCCTGAGAAGTTGCGCAAACCTCTCCCTCCTTCCAGGACAGACTCCAGCGTTGCTTGTGCTCCAGTCTCTGCCGCCCCAACTTTGCTTCCTTAGAACCTGTTTCTGTCTAAATCCCCCTGGCTGTCAACCGCAGTCATGCCTGCATCCCATCTTAGAAGGCTGTGGTGCAGGTTTCTTGTTTTGTTTTATTTTGTGTTGTTTTGTGCTAGGAGTGGAACCTCGAGGCTGCTGCCTGCGAAGCCCACGCTCGCCTGAGAGCCACATGCGCAGCCCCGAGGAGACCCCAGCTGCTTGCTTTGGCTGCTGGGGCTTAGACCAGGGCCTGGCACGTACTAGGCAAGCCGTCTCTGCCTCAGGTGTATCCCCAGCCCTTGTTACATTTTATTTCACTTTATGTTTTATTTTATTTCGAGGCAGAGCTCTAGGATTGTGGCTGTGTACCATCACACCCATATCATTTTTAAGATTTAAACACGGAAGTCCCCAGGATCATTCATTCCTCTTAGTAGCTCAAGGGATTGGACCTGCTGGGGAGTTGAGGCAGTGAGCCCAGGAGCACTGCACGCTGCGGAGCTTCCTGCAGTCTCGCCAGGCTCTGAGTCTGACCTTGGGTCTCCCTGGCCACCTTCCAGCTCTCTCGACTCTGCTCGCCAAGTGTCCCCTCACGTGAGCTCAGCCGAGGCTCCACTGCCTTCCCAGGAGTCTCACTGCCCCTTGAACCACGCGCGGCCCATCAGCCTGCAGCCCACGTCCACGTGCCCTCTGCAGCTCGCCTCCTGCACGCCTCACTTGTTCTCTAGCCAGATGAAGGAGCTTAGCTTTCCAAACACCTCAAATTTTGCCAAAGATTTGCCAGCTTATGTTGGCATCTGTCCTAAGGCAAGCTCTGCTTAGTAAAGTGAACAAGTGGGCCTGGTGTCTCGTCCTGTGGACTGCGGAGGCCTCTGGGCATCTCCTGGCATGGGGCTCTCCCTGTGAGAAGGTGTTGGCCCCTCCATGGGGCCCCCGCATGGCCCCATGACAGCGCCCCAGGAGTGCATGGCCCTGTGCTTCAGTTTTCGGAGGGAAAGGAAGAGGGAAGGCTTCTTTTTGATCCACACATTTATATTTGAAAACTGAGGCCTGATTTTGATAGAATGATCCCACATTCTGGCACATCTTTTACCATGAGTAGATTTATGTTGGACATATTGTGAGGGATAATATCTGATAAAGTAATTTTAGTTTGGACATAGATGGCAAATGTTGCACTGACTGTTCTTGTAAAAGGGAGTTTTGGCATCGTAATCTTCACGCACTCATTTGCTCCTCGCAAGCGTTGGCACTGATGGTATCGTGTGGGCCTCCTTCTCTGAATGGAAAGTGACGTCTCCTGTCAGATAGGAGCTGCTTGGAGACACAGGCCACACTCCATGAGTGATCCGCTTAGGTCCTAACGTCCTTCCAACTCTTCTCTCCCATCTTCTTGAAGACAGCTAGAATGGCAAAATGTTCCACAGTGCCTTTACCACACTTCTGCAGAAACGGATAGAGTAGAAGCTAACGTTGGTTGAGGTAACACATTAGGAGAAATTCGTTTTCTTCTAGGTCTGTATTTTCCCTGTTCAATATGAGGCAGGTGAGTGTTGCCTCATGATCGTCCCTTGGAACAGGTGGCATCTTGTGTACAGTTAGGTTCTCAGTGCTACCTGGCAGGTAACAGAATCCAGCTCCTTTTCATTTTTCTCAGTTCCGACTTCACCAGTTCATGTTTGTAGTTCCTAAGGGTCGCATCCCTGGTGGGGAGCTGGCGCCTGTACGGGGTGCGTCGTGCCTCTTTGTGCAGCCCCTGCCCCTCCTCGGCCTCTGACTCCTGTCTCTTTCACCATTTGAAAAAGATCTGTCTCCCTGCTTCCTGCCATCTATCGTTTTGTTGTTCTGTTTTGGGCTTGGGTCCCCCAGCTCTCCGGGGCCCCCACTGCAGCATATTGGGCTCCTCTGTGAGGGGCTGACTGCCACAGCATCCCCGGGCACTGCAGCCCCAGGGCATTCTCTGCGTTCACATTTCTCCACCTTTGAATGTGTCAGCCCAGATTCTAGCTTACTGATGCTTCTCCACCTTAAAACTCTTCAAATATTTGAAGACAACTCTGTGTCTGGAGAATTTTCTTTTCCTTTTGATGTTGTGAGTTCCTTTTGCTGTTCTTTCCTTGTCCCCTGAATTCATTTTCTTTTTAGTTCATTCTTTTTGCTTGCTTGCTTTTGAAAATGAATGTTCTGTCTCTCCCTACCTCTCAGTGCCTTCTTCAAACACTAACCAAGGTTCACCCAATACACAATGCACAAGTGCAGACCACGGCAGGCTGCTAATCACCAGGGAGCTCAGTCAGTAAGAGGAAGACGGGTGGTCCCTGGGGACGGCGCCAGAAGCCAGCAGCGTGTCTGCCACACCAACCATAGAGGACGCGTTAGGCACTTCTGGAGAACAAAAAGACAACTTCGGCACTGGGGAGATGAGCCTTCTCCAGGAGGATGGGCAGGGCATAAGGCCACGTGTGAGGAAGTATGACAAACACTGAGACTCCAGAGGTGGAGTGTGTGGCGTGGCTGGAGAGGGGAACAGGACAGCGGGGCAGAGGCGCGCGGAGGGTCCACTGAGCTGGTCTTCACGGATCCAGTTGTTAGGCAGTGGAAGCTTCCAGATGGTGCTTGCAGAAGGTGTTTCATGAACAGTGTGATCTAGGATGAAGAGCACCTTCTCAGCCAACAGGCAGACATACTGAAGTAGAAAAAATCAGATTGAAGCAAGCTTCCACTTTATCTCAACATTTTTTTTTTCTGAAATAGTTCCACTGATAGCAAAATATCAGTAATTCCATTTTACTATTACTTTTGCTCTTAAAAAGTAGAAAAAAGGCCCGGCCAGATAACTCAATGTACTAAAGCACCTACCTAGGCAGATGCAGGGACCTGGGCTCAATCCCTGGCATGCCGTGCTGGACCCACTCCCAGGGCACGCTGAGAGGGCAGTTGAGCCTGGGCGTGATGGTGCACGCCTGTAACCCTGGTACTGGGGAGGCTGAACACAGGAGGATCATTGTGAGTCCAGTCTACATAGGGAGACCCTGTAGACCCTGTGCTGAATACATTTTTTAAAAAATGTAGAAAACAAAATCTTAGGACATGTCCTAGCACTGGCAGCGCATCTTTCCGATTTAGAGCCATTAGCAGGAAAAGTAAAGGCGCTTCTGTCCCTCATTCTCTGGCAGTTTCCCTCCCTGACCAAAGGAGCGTAACACCTGTGTTTTGTCTTAATGTTTCATAAACATGGGTGTATCAAACTCCTGTTTACTATTTAGAATATTTCTATTGATGAATTATTAATTTTAATGTTATAAGGGTTTTAAAAATCATTTGTGTATTTATTTGAGACAGGACCTCGCTGTGCAGCTGGGGTTCACAGTGATCCTCCTGTCTCAGCCCTCTCAATGCTGGGATTACAGGTGTGCACCACTGTCCCCAGTTTTGGTGGCCGGCACAACACACAGCGTGTGGCACTGGGGATCAAACCAGGGTCCTTGCACTTGCCAGGCAGGTGCTTAGACTGCTGAGCTATCTCCCCAGTCAATGTCGTGAGTTTTATTGTATTAAACAATGAGTGTTAAGCGGGAAAAAATATCACCACATAAAGTATTGCGCTTTTAATATTTATTATTAAAAAATCAGAATTTCCAACACTGACTTGTTTTTGGTGTACAATAGCTAAATAAGAAAACAATAATAGATCCCTATATAAACAGCAATGAAAATACCGAAGCATGCTGAAAAAAAACAACAACTTTTGCTTCAGTGAGCGCGCCTGAGGCAGCCTTCACCCTTGAGCAGAGCACAGCCGTGCACGTCCATCTCTTGTACTGACAGCACGGGGTCTGCTTCCCTGGTCTTTGTGTAGGACGTACTTGACTGGTATTGCTGCTTTGTCAGAAGGTTTGTATTATATGATGCAGTGTGTAGGTAATAAGAATATAACAATAAATGAAATAAAGTATTAAACTCTAAATATGTATGGTACATTCAGAACAAATAGCATTTTCACATCAGTGGTGTACCTGCTTACAAAACTTAAGAGATAACATCGAAAATGAAAATCTATGTAACCTATGATGAAAATGCCAATAGGATTCTACAAATACTTGATTTCAGTAGGCTCATACAAGGCAGTCTTCACGCATGACAATTGCATAACCCGCCCACAAGCATCACGTACATAGATAGCATGTATGTTTTGTTTTCTTGTCCTTTGTCATAGGGCACAGTCTGGTTTTTCTTTTGTTGTAATAGGATTCGGGAATGCTATGCCTGCCGGCTGACCAGTGAGCTCACCACTGCAATCCACAACTTTGTGTGTGTGTGTAGCTCCCTGGGCAGAGAAACTTTGTTTTTCTTCCACTATAAATGATCTATGTGTTCCAGTCCCAATCTTTTAAAAATTTTCTGTGTTTTCATCTCATTATTTAGTTTATTTTTTAATAGAAAATACAAAATAATGATAGTAAAAATAGAAATAATACAGAATTTCACTAAAAATAATATGAATTCAATAGTATTTGTTTTATTGCATAACATTGTCTTGAAATTAGTTGTTTAGAATGCCAGATATATGCATGCAAAATTGGGAGAAGAAAAGTTATAGGAAATTAAGGAAAGAGAAAAACATGAAAAAAAATTAAGCGTTACTTGCTCTTTTTCATAGGCCAGCAGAACTCCACAGTACATTTGTGCAAGCCCCCCTGCATACTGCATAAACAGCTGTCCCATCCCGCCTTCTCCTCAGCTCAGTCGTCCCTTCCTTTTGAGCAGATTCACTCCCTATTTGCAGTACCTATTGCAACTTTCAGATTTCATTTACTCTTTCAGATTCTAACACTAGCAAGACAATATGATGTTTACACACATGTCTGATTATTTGACTTACCGTTATGGTCTCTAGTTGCATCCATTTTCATATAAATGCTCGAATTTATCTTTTTTATAGCGGAGTAATACTCCTGTGTGTAACAATACCACACCTTTATCCAGTCCTCAGTTGTTGGGCATTTAGGTTGCTCCCGAGATGTAACCATGCCACACGGTGCTGCTATAGACATGGGTGCACGTATATCACTGTGCTGTGACGTTTGCAGTTCTTATGGAAAAATACCCAGGGTGGAAATAGCTGGGTTGCATGGGACTTACTTTCCATTTTCTTCGTAAACTGTCAAACTGTATGGCTGGCATCAAGTGAAGCACAACCATTGGCCAATGCCGTGTGTTCAGACTGGCATCACAGTGGCTGCATAATTCATCGACCACATCTGTGCCACCTTTTGTCCTACTATAGAATGTGCCCATCGCAGGTTTCCACTTTGTAGAGATTTTCCTGTCAGTATTTCCATCACGCTGCAGTGTTGACATCAGCAGTACCAGTTTGTTTTTCTTTGCCATATGTGAGAAATACAAATATTTCTCAAATCCAAAGATTGTACTATACAATTCTCTGTTTCAAAATTGCGGCATTGCGTTTGGACTTCCTGCCTTGCTGCTGTGTACAGCTCCTGTGCTGGCCAACTGGTGCTCTGTTAGCAAATGCAATAGCATTTGGAAACTGGTGAGCCAGCGATTGGCTGTCACGCATGGCACAGTTCGGGAGATGAGAGCAGCAGGTCTGCTGGCAGCGTCGTGTGTCCATGGTGCTTCCTTACCTACCGCGGAGGTGATGTTCCAGGTACCCCTGCAATAGGTGAAAATCAGTCCAGTAGTGATGTCATCTTTATCTTAGTATTGATATGTATATTAAGGCTTTATAAACTCTTCCCACACTCTCCTAAGCCTTTCCACACTTTTAAAAACATTTCTAATGTTCTTAACCATTTTCTAAGCTTATAAACCTCTGCAACTTTAGCAACATATGTATATTGTATGGTACTGCAAAATCTCACATTATAGCAAAATATCTACAATGAGTAATTTAGATTAATAGTTTTGAAAACCTGCAAAATAGTTTGCAAAAGTTTGAACCATGAAACAGAGACTACTGTATTACTGTACAAATAGGAGCTTGATGGCTGAGTTCCAGGATCGATTTTAAAGTTGAAAGCATAGTAAGTCTTCATATCTTTCGAACCACAGTCCCCTGTGCCTTCCTAAGCTTGCCTGAGCAGGCGCTTTAGACTGCTGAACTGTCTCGCTGGCCCTTATGACATGTTTTGACTGATCACTTTTCCATAGTTCTCTTACATTCCTGCAGTTACCATGAGAAATCCCTGCTAAGTGCAGCAGACCCGTGAACCCTTTCGGCTCAGCTACTGAGGTGTCATAATAAACACATTTTTAAATATGGCTCTTGGTACAGACAGAACATTTGTGTATGTCCTAGCATCTTATAGCATTTTGTCAGTTCCCACTGCCAGCACTGAACGGCAGTGCCTGCCTTCTGACTGCTACATTTCCCCCCTGTCAAGACCCTCACTATATTGTCAGACCTGGACTAACATTGGATCCTTCCTTCCATTTGGTTGAGTGGCAATTTCACAACATTTCAAGCAGTCAGGTCTGCACTCACATTGCTGTTGTCCTCATCGTGGGAACCAAGGAGGTCTGCACATCCCGTGTCTGTATCAGCTGATTCTTGCTCTGTCTTACTGTCCAGGACCTCTGGCCTGGTTCACACGGTCAAGGTCACCACCATCATCCACCCACACCTCTCCTGGTATAATAACATGCACTTTACTATAATGGATCACCTTCATTGCCTATGCATGAGTAATCCGATGATTTACTTTTGACCTCCTCAAAAACCTGGAATCTGTTTTTCCTGTTCCATTGTACTGAGCTGGGCCATGTCTCCCAGAAAAGTCAGAAGAAAACTTGTAAAAAACAAACCCTGGCTTGGTGTGGGTGTTTCATACTCTCTGTGATGCTCACGTAAACATAAGCCAAACCTGTGAGCTGTGGCATCATTTCCATTCCAACCCTTGTTTTAGCCTTCTGCACACAGGCCTTGCCTTTAGCTGTAGCAGGGGGCAAGCACAGAGATTGCTTCCTGTATTCTTTAGACAGAGGAAATGAGATGCACGCCTGACTCCCATTGCACTAAAGTAAAAATCTGTATTAGAAAAATCAAGGATGTGCCTGTGGAACCCAGTGTTACGCTCTTCAGGCTGGGTCAGTGTGACCTGTACAGATTCTGCTGTACAGAATTTTATAGTTATATAAAAGGCTGAGCAACACACATACACACACACACACACACACACACACACACACACACACACGTTTCTAGATTCGGTGTTGCTGGGTTGCCCAGGGTGGCTGGGTGATCTCACGACCTCAGCCTGCCTGTTGCCTTAGCGTAGGCACCAGGATGCCTGGCTTTCTCAGCACAGCTCTCCTGCCCCAGTCTTCTTCATTCACACAGAGCAAGTGCTGTCTTCTTAGTTCCGTGTCTTAAGGCCCTGTGCCACCTGCAGCTCAGCCCAAGCGGCTCGTTCTGGCTGTGCATAGCTGCCTGCAGACTCCATCCTGTGGCCATTGCCTCCACCACCGTGGGCTCTGGGAGCTCTTTCCTGTCTTTATGCAGTGCTGACGTAAGACCCACAGCTACGTCTTATGAGTCCACGGGGGCTGGACCCCCACAGAACCCTCTGCCTCCTTCCAAAGCCCCCTTCCTCTCATCCCTGTCTTGGTGAGGCTCTGTAACAAAGTACCACAGATTGGGTGGCTTGAAGAACAGACATTTATTTCTCACAGCCCTGGAGACCTAGGAAAATCAGTATCAAATTGTGATACTGAAATACGATTTAAGATCCTTAAATACAGCTAAGATAGTACAAGGTATACACAGACGCTAAGGAAGTACCTAGAGGACAGCACATGAAATAAGAGGATGACGCAGGCCCACGTACGTGGACTTCTCATCAGAGACAACACAGATTGTAGAGCAACGAGATGACATCTTGCACGTGCTGAAGCAGGAAAGAGGAGTGAAACATCTTAGCTAACAAAGTTTTGTTCAGGGAAAATAATGTTTAGAAGTAAAGTGAAATGCAAGTCGGGCTAACAGGAAATGGTGGCTGCATGAAAATCGAGATCCGTGGAAGTACTGTAAAGCTCAGATGTTACAGTGTAAGTCAATGTGGTGACTGGTTCCTATTTTAGAGTTTGTTCGAAGCAGTTAACTAGTTACAGCAAAACAGCAGTCTATATAGAACTTATAATAAAATAGAAAAAGCGCGTGACAATAACAGGACAGAATGTGAGGGCCAGCCAAATCACTCAGTGGATTAAAGCCCATGCAAATAGGCACAGGGTCCAGGGGTTTGAGCCCCACGCCTGCCTTGACGGCCCCGCCCCTGGGGCACGCTGAGACCACAGCTGAGACTGGACATGGTGGCATGCACCTGTAATCCCAGCTCTTGGAAGGCTGTAAACAGTCAGATCACTATGAGTCAGATCTAGGAGTGAGACCTTGAGTACCCTATAGACCCTTATCTATAAAAAGGGGGGGGGGGAAGATGAGAGAGAAATCAAAGGCCTGCAATTGTAAGCTTCCCCTGTAATGCAGTGTGCAGACTCACCCTAGACTCATCATTAGAACCAACAGAAACAGAGAGGTTACTAAAAGCCCGTGGAGGGCCGGCACTCGCACGCCAGCACTGAGCATGCGCAGGACCCTGGAGTTTGATCCCAGACTCCACAAAAGTAAGTGCATACATGCTGAAAAGAAAAGAGTCTCATTTGATCCAGGTGAAGACCGAGAATGTGACAAGGAATGAAAGACATGGAACAATAGAAAACGACATGAGAAAGGGAGAACAGGAGCACATCAGCACTCACGTCACTTTGTGTGTTAAGAAATCTCAACACACCGGCATTCCCGTGGAGGCATGCGTGCTCTTCAGGGTTTCGCAAGCACTAGGGTGGGGGCGTTATGAAGGAATGGGCAGAGCAAGTGACAAGAAGATGCATGCAAGGAATGTCTCCCTTGGATTTAATGAGCATTGTTCTTAGTTATCTTACTTGAGTGTTTAAAACGGAAAGACTGACATAAAAATGTGCCAGTTACAAGTGTATCACGCATGTGTCCTCAGATAGGTTTGAATCTCTCACCTCGGGCAGTTTTCAAGTTGAACGTTTGTAATTGCAGCTTCAATGTCGGTCGCTTCCAGATGAGCCTTTTCATGCTTCTCCTGCAGCTGACCCAGACTGCTCATCCAGCAACACCACAGCCAGGAGTGGCGCCTCCCAAGCCAGCCAGGGGACAGCTGGGAGGCCAAGGCAGGCGTCTTGCAGTCCCAGGCCGGTGGGGGAGGCTTGGAGGCAGAGCGGGGCACCAGCACCCCTGCCAAAACTCTCGTACCATGGTTTTAGAGTCCACGTTCCTAATTAAGAAACTGTAGCTTTGAGAATCTGCCTCAAAGTTTGAATCACAAAACCCTTCCAGTTAACTATCCATTTACAATTAAATGAAAACCGTGTTTCTTTCCTATAGGCTACCAATATAAAAGCCAAGGATAAGGGGAATCCTCCTGCACTCAAGGGGTTCAGTCTTTTCTCAGAGGAGTGTAACCTTATTCCCTATGGGTGCCACCTGCCCTCCTGGGCCCCAGCGGTGCCCATGATTCTCCAGACCTTAGACTGAATGACAGGAGCAACATCCAGGTCGTTGCACCGTGAAGGAGGGGAGGGACACTGGCTTCGTGCAGACTGACCGCAAGCGTGGCAGCAGTCGGGCCATGTGTGCAGCCACCCCGAATGCTCCAGTACACCAGGCTGTCAGCAGCAATTTGTCCTGCAGCATCGTCTGGAAGGCCCATGCTTTACTCGTCCCTCTGTGAACGCACCCCAGAAAGCACGCTTTCTCCGCGCCAAACACACTCTGGCGTGAGGAGAGTAACCGCCATCAACTCGTCAGGCTTATCTCTTGTGGCAGGGCATCTTCACACTCCATTCTCCAAGTCTGTAATCATTTTCTGGCTCTAAAGCTGATGTGGCAGGGCTTTTTTCTTGTTGTATTTCAACCACCTATTTGGTTTCAAAGTGCTCTAGAGTTGATCCTGCTTAGTGACGGAGGGAATTGTATGCAATTAGGGTTCCAATTGCAGTACAGCAGAGAACTGTCCGCTTTCTAGCAGGGCTGTGTGCTGGGGAAAAGATGCCCCAGGTCTACGTATCCGTGGTGCGTGTTGCTTAGTCAGTAACTCCAAGCTCTGGTTAGGGTTAGGTATGGGTTTATTGAGATATATTTACATATATATATAAACATATATATAGAGTACATATACATACATTGTGTATGAGAGAGGGAGAGAGAGAAGTGTTGGAATTTTAAATGGAAAATAACATGCTTTGCTCCAAAATTTCTATACTTATGTGTAGCTCATTATAGATATGTATATTTGTTAGCACATTTATGAGTAGTATATTATGGAAAAACACAACAACAAAGATAGGAAGAGGGAGATAGCTGAGCGGCCTAAGTGCCTGTCTGGCAAGCCCAAGGTCCCAAGTTCAATCCATGGTATCAAAAATAAATTTCTAATCAACACCAAAGATAACAGTATGATAGAAACTTCATATGATAGATGACATATTTTAGATAGAACCATTACCTAATTCAACACCTGCAAGATTTTTCACATGTTTTTTATTTTGCATGATGAAATACTGTTAGCTAAGCCTTTCATCATTTTGGCCCTAAATGTCTGAGAATCCATTGCTAAAAACACAGATTTTCAAAACCTACCAACAGCACTGCCCTGTGAACAGCAGCGGTTCACGTACCTCCCCGCGCCTTGCCCGGAGCAGTCCACAGGCGCAGCTGCGTGGTGCTGCCGTACACATGAGGCTGCACAGTGTGTCCCGGGCAGCCACACGCTGTGGTTGTCTTGGTTTGGGGCCTTGACTTCCTGCAGTCGCTCGGCAGCGTTGCCCCTCCTGGGGTCTCCCGTGTCATTGCCTGTTTCCCACAGCTCCTCTGTGCCATGCATGGAGTTGCACCACGAGCCACTCCATAGCTGCTTCTCCTCATCGTCCATGGCATAGGAAAGGGAGGGGTGGTGCAGAAACCTTCCCACCAGTTGGCAGGCCACAGCGCGGGCAGGGCTCTGGCTGGTGACCGTCCCCCTCACGGAATATCATCATGGATTCACAGATCCTTGTATATTCGATGCATTAAATCAGCTTCAGCCGTCTTTTATTCTCCTTTGAGAATCAGACTTTCCTGTCTTTGGCAAGGTGGCTTCCATGAATTTTGATGTGACCCTTTTGGTCCTCAGGTATCAAGTCCTGCTGTAGGATCTCTTTACATTTCTTTTCCAAGTTCTGGAATGGGTCAGTCCCCTAAGGATCTCTGCCAAGTCTGCGGGCACTAGCACTTAGAAAATTCCATCTGGCATAGGGATTGCTGTTAGGTTGCCATGGTTTCTAGAATCTTCTGTTGTTCAGAGCTGGGAAATGCACAGTGTTTAAAGAAAACGGTCAAGACCAAGAATATAAGAAAAACCAATAAAAATGGAGAAACGAGTTTATTCATAATTTGGCCGTTTTTAGAGAGCAGCTAGTGTACTTTTTTATCTACAGAGAAGGTGGAATCAGAGCCAGGAAATGCCCATCTGAGAGCCTGCCCAGGTGTGGCCCCCACAGCTGTGGGTTGACTTCGAGAGTCCCTCACCTGCTCCTCATGCTCTCTTCTGGCCACGGAGGCTCACACTCAGGTTCTGCTGCGTGCTGCTGGTTCAGCCAAAGGAGGCCACGGACTTTGGTGGAGAGGGAAATGGTTTACTTGAGGCTTATGCTAAGGAAACGGAGAGGCCCATGCGCTGCAAACCACCACCTTATTTTGTAGAAGATGCGGGAGGGTTTTTATAGCAAGGAACCTGGGGTGGGGACCACGGTGAGATGCAGGACGTGCCCGGCCCCGTTTCATCACTGCCTGGCTTCAGACCTGTCTTCTCTTCCTTGTGGGGATGAAACTGGACCTCGCCCTCCTGGCACCAGTGATGCAGGAGAGATGTAGGACCCCCAGATGCCACAGGGAGATGTTCGAACTCCGAACCTGCTACCTGTCTGAAATGTGGAGTTGGTGTTTCCCCACACTGGAGAATGACTTCTAAGGAACTGAGGAGCTTAACAGTAGCAAATATTTATTGAGAGGGAGAGCTACAGCTCCTGGGAGGCGGGAGCAGTCCTGAGTGTGAGTACCCCCTTTCTGAGTGGTTTTGTAGAGCACAGCCATGCTGGCACAGTGTAAACATAGCCGCTGAGGTAATAGTGGTCCAGTGTGGGAGCGAACCACGGAGCAAGTGTGCGTGGAGGAGCAGAGGCTCTAGGGACGGGTGAGGGTGAGGTCTCGGTGGCTCGCTGAGGTGACTGGCATCCAGCTCCACGGTACCAGACCACGTGTTACCGTTTACTCTAGGTCTGGTCGTCTCATCTGTCTTGAGGCCTGGCCTACAGCAGATGCACTGCTGGCCACGGTGGGAGTTCATCTGTGCCCTGGTGCCCTTGAGGGCCCAAGGGTGTCTGGCTGCCTATAATGTTTCTGCCTGACTTGGCTCTCATTCCACCATCTCCTCTGCCCACTCATGTGGACTGAGGAGAGCAGGGCTGGTTTTCGTGCCCCAAGACTGGTGAATCTTGGGGGACCCACTGGCCTCTCAAGGGAAAAGCTATCATTTGAAATTGCATCTCGTGGGGGCTGGGGAGATAGCTCAGTAGAATAAGCACTTGCCTGGCAAGCGCAGGGGCCTGAGTTCAGTCCTCGGTTTCACAAAAAATAAATAAAATAAAATTGCATCTTGTGGTGCTGGTCACACTGGCGGCACAAGGAGGCTGGAGAAGTCCCCTGTGTCGGCATGCGGCAGAGGAGCGCATCTACCTGGAGGCGGAAGGGTCTGCGCAGCAGGCCTGGAGATGGAGGCCGGGGGCGGCGGCCCAGACCGGAGCCCTCCACGAAGGAGAAGCCAGACTTCACCTGGCTTCCTCATTCCATCCAGGCCGCCAGCCTGTGGGTGCGGGCCACCCACGCACAGCGTGGGCCTTCTGTGTCCACTGAGTCCGTCTTCCCAGCACACCCGGAGCTGTGCTGAAGCAGTAATCCAGGCACCCTCATCCACGCAGACACGGTTGTTAGGTAATGTTACATGGCCCATCTCCGAAATCAGTCAGTCCTGGCTTTTGAAGCTCTGCCCCAATTTCCTGTCAGCCACGGCCACCTACAGTATGGACCCTGCAAGGGCTTCTCCCAGGCTTGCTGTGGGTGCCCAAGCCTTGCCTGCTGGGCTGGGGCTCCTCATGGGGCGCCAGACTCCATTTTGCTCTCCACCACCCAGATAGTCCTGGGGGACGTGCCCTGTTGGGCTGGTGTAAGCCCCTCGCCCACAATACCAACATTTCAGCGATGAGAGATTCGAACTCCTTTTGCGTTTTGTTTTGTTTTTGCCACCACTGGTGGATTCTCATTATCCCTTTTCATCTGTTCAACTTGCAGTAGAAATTTGGGGAAATCCAGAAAACATGAGTTATCCTGACCTCGCTTTCCAATAGTGTGTTTAATTAACAAGCAACCGGAGATTAAACAGAAGCTAGAAATAAAACTGTCATGGAGACACTGCAGGCGAGCTTCCAGCAGCGACAGCAGAACACAGAGATGGGCTGCAGGCTGGGCCCAGGGCCTTGGCCGGCCTCCCCCTGGGCATTGTCCTGTGGCTTTTATTCTCCTTTCTTCACAAAGTGTCCTAACCTTTGTGCTGAGAATAACCCAGCTGTTGCTTTAATCATTACTCCTTCACCGGGAATTGCTGCTCACAGTGGGAGCAGAGGGCCTCTGTCCCTGGGCTGCTTGCGGAGCCTCCTAGGCTGGCCCTGGGCAGGCTCCCTGCAGCAGCGCTGCATCCACCAAAGCTGGGAGCCTCTAGGAGCCTGGGTACCCAGCTGCTGCTCAGAGAATACGCTCTGGCCTCTCTGAACGGGCGCGCTGGAAGACAGCAGTGAGCAAAAAGAGACATTTCAAAATAAATTCAACTGCAAATTACTTTCAGCTTAAAGTGATGGTACAGCCCTCCTCGTGCCAGTGTGCATTATAAATTGCTCACGGAAAGAGCTCGCGCTCAGCATTGCCCGTGCCAGCTGGACCATGCAGCCTCGTCTTTACCTCTGTTCTGAGAATCTCACCTCGTGCTAGATTTGTGTCTCGAGGGAGCTAAGGCAGAGTAGGTGCTGGAGGATGGGTCGTGGCACTCACCAGGACCAGAAAGGTGCGTGTCTGGCCTTCTGCCGCTGTGTCCTGGACGGTATCCTGTCTGGTAGCTGACCAAGGAGCCTTCCCCTAGGAGCTGCTCAGAAGGAGAGGGGGACTTAACGGATCACTAGGGGACAGCGTGACGAGAATGGCGACCGGAGTGTGAGGAGGCAGTGCATCAGGTGGTCGCTGTGCACACGCTGGATTGCTGCTTTCAAGCTTCCCCTTGCTTTCCAGGGGCAGAGCCTGGGAGGCTAGGAAGGCTTCCGGAGGCGGCTGCAGCGGGGCTTTTGCCATGGCTGCTTGGGCTCTGTGCTGAGCTTCCTTTGCTCACCGCTGAGGCAAAGGAGGCCATGTGTTCCGGAGACAGGGAGAGAGGAGGATGAGAGCCAGCTAGGGAAGGTGCCTGACTAGACGGGGATGGGCCCAGCGTGGCTGCAGCACGAGGAACAAAGGCCTAATGGAAGTGCAGAGGGAACAGACTGATACAGTGAGTCGGGCTTGCTGAGCAAATGTGCTTTCCAGTGAGGGGAAGGCCCTGGACAGCAGCGGCTGAAAGCCTTGGCCTCTGCGTGCCCAGTGAGTTTGGAAACAGCCCCATTGGCCCCCCACTCCTGTGTGCCCAGGGACGTTGCTCGCCAGAAGCCAAATGGGAGCCTCTAGGTCTGGACGCTTCCTCCCCAGGGTCCTCCCTTGAAACCGCGCTCGCCAGCGAGGGCTTTGCTTTGTTCTTTCTGATCATCCGTACCCACCTCCTCCCCCACTGCCACGCCACAGCTTCACCTTTTGTGTTCTCAGGACAAGGGCCTGGAGGGTAAAAACTGGTTGCATCTTGTTAAAAAGGAAAAAAAAAGATTTATTTGGAGCTAGATCCCAGGAAGTAGGGGTGCTCATTCACTTCAAGTCGCCGTGTAACACGGTAGCTCTCACCTTGACTGCTAGGAGGGGGTCTGTTACGGTAAGGAACACAGTGGGGCAGCGCAGAGGCGTGACTTGGACCTCCTGCCCCCTAGCCTTGTCACTTGCAGTGTCTTCAGCTCCCTGTCCATCTGTGGAAAGGAAACTGCTGCGCTCCAGCTGCTGGGGACTCGCACGTGCGTCCTCTGCCGCTCCATCTGCGCCGGGCAGCCGAGGGGCGTTGGCCGTGTGCTCAGCAGAAGGGAGCCTGGGGTAGCCGCGCATGGCCACACACGGACAGTCTGGCTTCTGTCGTTCCCTTTTGCGGTGCTGCTTGTGCTGCTCCCCCGCCTCGGTCTTGCGCTGGTTACTGGGCGTGATGAATGTCCACCCTGCCCCAGTCTTGCTTTTCATAGGCCAGAGGCCCCTTTGCAGGGAGACTGGTGGAACGGTGACGCTGTCAGAGTGACTTCCTGCTGACGTCTGACTTTCTTAGGACCACACCCATGTGCTACAAACCACCAGCACTGTGACTGTTGACATGGGCAGGCTGTTGACCAGAACTGTGGAAGACGTGAGAAGACAGGGTGCCCAAGTTCCCAGAAAGTCTCTGTCTGTGCACATCCTTTCTCTTGATGAGTCCACCCGTCCCCCTCGTCACTTTTACCCTGCGTCTATAATCTCCTGACCTTCGCAGGACAGGGGTTGATTTGGGACTTGTGTCTTCCGTGTCTCCTACTCTTGGACAAAGGTAGGAGTCTCATTTGCTGCTCAGTCAGCACTTAGTCATGTGGTTTGTTCCATAACTCCAAGCAGGAAGACAGAATCCATTCTAGGGTGAGAAATGGGTAAGTGACAACAGTCCCAGCCGGCTTGCATAGAAGAGGCGCTGGGCTGCCTCGCCCTCGCCCTCGCCCTCACCCTGCCCAGACCCGGCTGTGGATTACCGTTACTGCAGGCTGGAAGGGGCACGTTGCAAGACTGTCAAAGCGAGGCTTGATGAAGGAATAAGCTCTAGCATTCCACGGATGTTAGGGTGGTAATAGTTCATCTTTTATTTTGCGAAGAACTAGAAGAATTTGAAGGGCTCAAACACTAATGAATGAAAAGAGGATTGAAATGCTAGTTTGCCTGATTGCTCATTAAGTGTTGCATACACGCATCAGATTACCACACTGTACCTCAGAGATACATAGAGTTATAAATGAGTATTTAGAATACTGGCGGGAACAGAACGTCGTTCTGGGAATGCTGTGATTTTGAACTCTAGAAGTTCAGTTGGAGATGGTTGGTGGTTGAGAGAAATAAGCGTTTTTGGGTGTTTCTTTCAGTCTCATCTGGCTGGCTTTCTGTGCTCGCCTTTTGATACTAATAAGGGCCTTTCTCACTTGACTCCTAAGCTTGGTGATAGTGTGTCGTTCCTTTACCAAATAAGAACCCAGGTATTAAAATGTGGTACAGAAATCCTTCAGATATATTACTACTGATATTTGCTTACATTTTATTATTATTTCTTATTTAAATTTTTTTTTTTAGTTCTGGAAGTTTGAATCCAGAGCCTTAGACATACAAAGTATACCTTGTACCATTGAGGTACAGCTCCAGCCTCTAAATGTATCATTATTCTAAACACTTGGCATGTATAATTTTGAAGGCATGTTTCCAGACCGCATTTTACCCTAAAATAATAACAAGGCAAAGAAAAGGAAAGACCTAAGACGAAGCACAGGGCGTACAGCGGAGTGCTCTGCGTATGGTTGTTTACATGTGTGTTTCTCCATGGGACAGAGAGTTTGAAAGGGCTTACCTCAGTGCCTGATTTAAATAAGTAGCAGATAGCATCAGTGTCATCCTCAAAACAGCCAGAGGAAGATGGGAATGAAAATAGAAAAAATATTTTATTTGGGACTATAAAAGAAGTAGGGGAAAGATCCCTCAGCACAGAGCAGAGATCACCTGTGAACGCAGCTTGGGGTAGCCATCTCTGTGCTGCCGATGCAAGAAGAAAAAACTGATCTGGGGAGGATGACCTCCAGTAGGGAACCTCTAAACGATACAGGGAAAACTGATCTCCCAACCTGAAAAGTACCTGGGATGAGTTTGTGTTCTCTAAAACCAAAGAATGAATTTTAGGAACAAATGGAGGTAATGAGAAGAACGTATTTATTGAGAGAAAGAAAGCTCCTGTCCAAGAGAGGGACAGGAGGGGGATACTGAGTGGGTGTCCCCCAGAAGCTATCTCTTCCATGGACTTTTATAGAAGAAAACCAGGCAGTGAGGCAGGTCTAAAGTGAAAACCCTGGAAACTCGCTTAGGTGGGCATGAGGTGGGACAAAGCTATGGTCAACCAATGAGGTTACAAGCACCATTGCTCAGGTAAAATTGATTAAGTCCAGGACCAAATGGGAAAGCGAGTCACATAGCAAGTGGGAGTGAATGCAGTACCATCAGGCAGCCGTCCGGTGGTAGTCGGATTAATGATTCTTCTGGCTCCCTCAGGGTGATGATCAATCTTGGATGTCAGTCTTTAAGGAGGTCAGCATTTGTTCAATCTTTGGTCTGGCCCACAGTGGGAGCATCCATCCCTCCCATAGTTGCTGGGACTTCTGTATTATTTTGCCTTCTGTATTATCTCCTTTGAGGGCCTAGCCCTGTCTGACTGCCTATAATATTTCTATCTAGCTCAGCTGCCTGCAACACTGCTACAAGAGATGCCTTCACCTGGGTGACTTGTGAGGAGCTTTCTCTAGGGGGAGGCCAGAGTGTCCAAGAGGAAGCCTCCTGTGGGCTCCGTGTCTGGTGAGGACCTGGTCTCCAACTCCAGGATGGCACTGGGTGCTCTGACCCTTGGAGGGGGCAGAATGCTGCATCCTTCCATGCCAGAGGATGAAGTGAGACAAGCACCCACAGTCAAGCTCTTTGAGGTCACCTGGTCCAGGTCATGAAGGGCAGCTCTCACGGTGGCCACCTCCCAAAGGCCGCAGGCTCGACACTCTTGGCATTGGGACCTAGATTCTAACCTGTATTTGGAGAGACATAAGCCCTGAGACAGTTGGGCATGGTTGCGCAAGGCTGCGATCCCAGCCCTCCACAGAGCGCAGGCGGGATTCCGGTCACATGTTCAAGCATGGCCTGGGCGACTCAGCAGCAGTCTCAGGATAAAATTAGAAAGTGCCCTGTGGATATGGGTTGGTGTAAAAGCTCTGAGTTGGCTCTCCAGTGCTGGAGGGAGGGAGGAGAGAAGGGAGGTAGAGGCAGGGAGAGAGGCAGGGCAACTTGATCCTTCCCCAGCCAACGTAGCACAGAATTCTTTGGGTTTAGTATTTTAAGCTTGAAACCCCTTGAGGGTTGCCTTCACTTCCTGGACTTCATGGGTTGTTCTAACTTCTACCTTCAAGAGTCCTAGTCTCTGTAACTTCATGACAGAAGGGAAGTGAGAGTTTTGAATCAAAATGTAATCGATTTAATAAATATAGGTAAAGATATAATAAATGTATCTTTCTGTCAAATCTGTGTCTCTCAGCATTTAAAACGTTTTGTTTATTATGGCTCAGATGTAACAAATGCACAATTACATGTGTGAAAGTTGATGTTTAGGTATACTACACATCGTATAATGATCAAATTGTTATAGACAGATAAGTTAGGTAAAAATATTATAGGGAATCAGAGAGGGCTAGACCCTTGAGGGAGATGGCCCGGAGGACGAGAACCCTCCACAGCTCAGGCTAGAGGCTGAGCTCTAGCCTGAGTCAGGATGATCATGCCCTCATGCCTCCTGGAATGATAGGTAAGTGGTGTCACCTGGTTCATAAACTCTAGGTAGCCGTGAGTCACCCAGGTGGGTGGCCGGGTCACCCGGAGCTACCCTCCTGACCCACCCCTTCCTAAGAAGGTCTTTGTTCTTTCCATGTACACTTGCTATGTAATCTGCTTCCCCCCTGGATCAGTATTACAATTATCAGTATATTTGCAGTAGCATCAGTTGGTCATAGTTTTGGCCCACACTGTACCACGTCACAGCTTTATAATCATCTCATGGTGGTTTTGCTCTGTAAAGTGGGATGTGGGGCAGCACACCTTCAGGTCCTCTCCCTCGGGAGTGCGCTCTCTCTCTCTCTCTCTCTCTCTCTCTCCCCTCTCTCTCTCAATAAACTTTTCCTTCTCTTAATGTCCCTTGTTCCTTAGAAGTCATTCTTCGATTTGGGGGAACATGCACTCAGCATATCTGCCATCCAGCAAGCTGAGAGTTATGTTATTTTTCCTACACCAAAGTCATAGCAACTAGCACGACCCTCATGTGAAGCGTTTCTCAGTCCTTTGGGTGAGAACATTCAAAAATCTCTTCTAGCTGTTTTCAAATATGTAAGACATTATTGTTCACCCTAGTCTATGCAAAAGAGCCCTAGATCTTACCTGCCCCGTGTTCCTGTAGCTTTGTACCTGGTGCAGCTCAGGGTGGAGACGTTTTGAGCAGACACATGCTAGTATGGGTAGCTAGCTGAGAGACCCTGTACACCTAGGTTGCCCACCCAGTATGGACAGCCCAGAGACGCTATCTCCAAAAACCTAGGATCGGCACCTGCGTGCTGTAATATCAGATCCCCAAAGCCCCTCATTTTAGATTTTATCCACCAGGGAGAGAAAGGCAGGAGACAGTGCTCTTGCACAATGTGCCCTTGCTTCCTGGAGGCCCCGGCTGGATTCCTGTGTGGGGAGCTGTCCACATGCAGAGACGTCTCCTGATGCAGGTGGCTGGGCTACAGCCCACACGGAAGCCTGAGATCCAGGTGTGAGGGGCACAGATGACACGGCTCACGCAGATTTCTGCCTCAGCGTGGACTTCTGCTCCTTCTGGGCCGATGCTCTGTGTGGTGCACATGGAGCCACGTGCTGGGGCTGGGGGTGGCCTCCGGCGTCTTTCTGGAGGGAGTGGCTCTTTTTTCCTGGTACCTAGTGCGGCAGTGGAAACTGGTCATTCAGTCACACAGCACCTGCCTTTTGAGTGCAGAACCAGCTGTGCATAAGCATTGATTAAGTGTTGAGTAAGACGCAGTGGACCAAAAAGTCTGCTGCTCACAACTGATGGCTTGTGGTTGTTTTAAAATCATAAGGGCACAGAGGAGGGATTTCTAGACATTTTGTTTCCTGCCAAACCTTGCCAGATACTTGCCAGTCTTTCCCATTCTGTTTTATGCATAACAAACCACAGGAAACTCCCGGATTCCCAAAGCACCACCGATCTGTCGTAGTTCCCTTACAGTAAGCAGTGGAGTGTAAGGAAAAGTGAAGCAGCTCCGATTAGGAAGAGCAAGGAGAAAGCCGCGCAGCCACGCACAGAGATGTTAGACGGGCTTCGGGGAGCCAGGAAAAGGCGGAGTCCCAGGCGCTGGCTCTCGTTCGCTCTGGAGACGGTTGGCTTTTGGCTGAGTTTCTTTCACTGGGTTTTAGGTTAGAGGCGTTGTGCTAGAGATAGACTGGCACCCACTAGAAAAGGGAGGACTTGAATCCACTTTACTTCCTCCTGCTGGTCTTGCCTGGTGGCTGTTTCACTCTAAGATTACAGCGCGGCAAACACTGTGGATCCGAGCAGTTATTCCTAAACACTCAAAACATGGACAGCGTAATCCATGACTTGCACAGACTTTCCTGGGCTGTGTTAGTTTTCTTACATGATGTTTAAGAGCGTGTACCCAGGAATCCGACAGGCCTTGCCTTCCAGCTGGACGAACCATGTGAAAGCTGAGGGTCTCAGGCTCGGAGACCTCTGGGTTCTGCTCTGGTCTGCATAGGGAAGGCAACAACGCTGCTCCTGCCTCCCAGTGTGGGCCTGAGAGGCGCATAGGAGGCCACAGAAGAGGCGCTTGGCTGAAAGGCTGCGCTTAGGAAAGCAGCCCTCGCGGCCACCCGCAAAGCAGGTTTGTGGGACTTCAAGAGGCCCTTGTGCCTTGCTAAATCAGCACCTGCTGAGAATCCAAAGGGTCCCGCTGGGGCCAGGCAGTGAGGGCTCCGGCGCCCCACCAGCAGCATGCCCACATGGCTGATGTGCACTGCTCTGGCCACTGATGGGCAGCTCCTGCTTGCTGGAAGCCGGCAAAAATGTCCTTTGAGAGCAGGGTTGTCCTCAGAGTAAGGTCCAGCGGCTCAGAATGAAAAAACATCAAGAAAATAAAATTAATGCTCTTGTGAGCTTTTTTTTTTTTAATGTTTTTAATTAAGAATGATCAATTCATCCTGTAAGAAGGAGCTTTAGGGGTGGTTTCCTTTAGACTCTCCGTTTCTACCTTCTGAAATAATGTACAAATGAAACTTCTTCTATTTTTCTGCACTGACAGTCAGATAAATGATGAGTTACACTTTTAATAGGTGACAACCTTGCGTCATTTGTTTCTTGTATACATCCTGTTGTGCATCTGGTCTGTGATTCTGAGTGACAGGTTCTTAAAAAGCTACCTCACTTTCTTGGAGCCGGAAGCAGAGTGGGAGGGGAAGAGGACATGAGGCAGCAGGCTTTGCTTCTCAGCTCTCCTTCAGCTCCCGGCCTTGGGGACAGGCAGGCGGGGCAGATGGAGCTGTGTACCCGGACACGAGTGAGCGGCCTGGCCGAGAGGAGAGCGGGGCGCGGGGACCCTGACTCCGCAGCCTCCCCATGAGGCTGCACGCTCAGTCAGCACGCGTAGCATTCTGAAGGAAGTGAAGAGGGCGCTAGAAATGGCTCTGGACCTCACAAAACTGGTGAAGTGTGTTTTCCTTGACTGCCAAAGCATGCCTTGTTTTAGTGTTAGGGTTACTTGCAGAACAAACACTTGAGTTTCAAAAGTAATGCATGAACGTAGGCCCCTGTGGAAGGCTTCCTGCTCAGCAATGCGGCCCTCTCCTGTCAGTCCGCTCCATCCTGTGCAGTCCCTGCCAGCTCAGTTAAGAATAGGGAGTGTGGGTGAGATGATCTCAGTGTGTGCTGTGTGTGCGCATATGTGCACGTGTGTGCACGTGTGTGCATGTGTGTGCGTGCATCCACTTCTTGTGCTGCAGGCATCTCTGGGGCTTTCCTGCGCATGGCTGCCCTTTCTCTCCCATCTGTCACTGTGTCAGGCTCCCTGGCATTACAGGGCAGGAACGAGAGCCCTTCCATCCATCATTAGAGCTCTCCGCTGTGAGCCGTGGACACTAACAGAAGACAGGTCAGCAGGAGAAAAGCAAGCACAGGCTGCACTCGCGTGTTCCCGCGAGCCTGGGAGATGTGCAGGCGGCTGCTCCAGGAGAGGCTTTCACCCCGCCATGTACTGACATCCACAAAGAACAAGAACAGTTGGAGAATTGAAAGCCAAAGTAGCCAAGCCTCTACAGAGGGCAGGAGGGGGTGAGGGGTGAAGGCCCAGAGAGGATGCCCGCTGCAGTGCTGCCCCCGGTCGGTCGCGCTCCCCTGTGCCATGTTGGGGCTGAGGAGGCTCTGAAGCTTTCTCAGTGGTTAATCTTTGTTCACGCTGATAGAGAGGAGAAGGAGGTGCACTCGCAAATGCTTGTCCTGATTTTAGGGTCAAGTACGGGGAGGGCAGAGAGTGTGCTGGCACTCGCTTCTTCTCAAGTGCCGTGGGATGTAGTCTTTGTCCTAAAGGGCTGTGACTCCAGGCATCCCATTCTCAACTACCTTGGCTGCCAAAATTGCAGTGTCACCACTGCTGTCCTGTAGCGTCAACTGTAATGGAGGAGACGGGATTTTGATTTGGAGGAAAGTACCAGAGAGATGATGGACGGAATTCTATGACATTGGTCTTCATCAATCTTGAAGTATTTGGCTCCTCACTCTATATTGGAATTTAGTTGAAAGGTTTATTTTGAGGTGGGATTTTAAATCACAGATGCAGTTTCTTGTTGGTTGGCGGACTACTCGGGCAGGTTGTCTACTTAGCGAGGTAAACTTCTGGCAGTTCACGGATTTTGAGGAACTGGTCTCTGTTGGTTTCTGTCACTACATTGTTCAGTTTTCTGTTACCGTGACAAGCCAACTGCAGAGGGAAGGGCTGCTGGTTGTAGTTCATGCTTGCAGAACCATGCTTGCCTGGTTCCGAAGCTTTGGGTCATAGCCCCATGGCAAGGAGTACATGGAACGTGAAGCTGCTGACTGCAGGTAGCTGGACACACCCACAGAGAGAGGCCCAGGAGCCCAGGGTCCTCAGGTCCCTCCAGGGGCCTCCTGAGGGACCAAGTCGCCCAGCCTCCTACAGGTGCCACTACCCCCGCGGATCCCTGGGCTGGTCAAGCCCTTGGTACGTGGCAGTCGGATGGTGCTGTAAACCCGGAGAGTGCGGTGAATCTCGTACTCGCTACTGCGACCCTCAAGTTAGGCGCCAAATCTACAGGGCAGCTTCCGTTGTATCACTGATGGATTCTGTCTCTTTTTCATCATTATTAGTAGAAATTGTTATTTGTATTTCTATTGACAGAAAGAACCGATTTTGGTGTTTAATCTTTTATCTAGGAGTTTGGGAGATAGCGCTGTGGTGTAAGTGCCTGGCTGGCAAGGGCAGGGACCTGGGTTCGATCCCCAGTACTGCATGCTGTGCTGGCCGCAGAATGCCAGGCTGAGACATGAGGATCACTTAAACGATTGAAAACAAATCTTTTATCCATTCTCCTCTTTTGTTTTACTGCCTCCTGCTTTATGTCTCTTCTTTCTTTTGCTGGTTCTGAGTAAATGTTGTTCTCCTTTTCCAAGTTTCTCGACTAAATAATCTAGCTGGAGACCCCTCCTCTTCACTAGTTTAAGAGGCTAGCGCCGAGTTTGCCTTTCAGCGTTGCTGCGGCTGAATCTCGTCGGCCTCCTCGGGCTGCACCTTTTCTTCCATTACTTTTCCTCTCTCTGTAACCGCTCAGCAGGGCGGGCCTTGCTCAGTGGTGGAGGCCGCCAGGCACCAGCAGCCTCGCCTTCTGACCTCAGCCCCACCCTCTGTGCCCCCAGCACCGCCTCCTCCGTGTGTCCCTCTCCGCTCCACTGCCCCTGGGTGCACCAGGATGGGCCCATTCCTGGGAGAGCGCTTTGTGAGGTGCCCGGCATCCACTGTGCTGTGTGGACTTTCTTCCCGAGGAACAGCGGGCTCTTGTTTCCGACGTCTGCTCCAGTGGCTTTCCACCTTGTCTCTTTTTAAAGTGAAAATCCTTGCATTTGTGGAAAGCCTTGTTATTTTGCCTAAGAGCGATTCCCGCGCGACTCCTCTGTGCTGAGCGCTGCCTTCTGTCCTCACACATGGAGCGGTAAGGTCCTGCACGCACAGCGCTCTGCCCCAGGCCTCTGCTGGTCTGAGCCCAGGTTCGGGTCCCAGGGTGCCGCTGCTAGCCAGGGTCTTGGAGCTTCAGGATCGCAGTTCCCCGTCCAGAAATGTGGACGGATACTGAGGATTGCTGAGGGGCTTCTCAGAGCCCGGGTGTGGCTGTGCCCCTTGGGAAGCCCTGAGCACCGTGGCATGCCGAGGTTGTATGGCGCTCCTGCTGGTGTTCAGTGTCAGTGTGGCTTTGTGCAGCGAGGCTCCGGGAGTTGAAGTGCGTAGTCTGAGAGCAAGGAGCCACTACGCAGTAAAGCCGTGCGTCGGGCTCTGCAACACTGGACCTTCAGCGAGGCAGAGCAGGAGACAGGACGCTCCTCTGGGCTCTCCCAGACATCCGCTTACGCGAGAACTTTAGGAAGACGGAGCTGCCCTTCCCACTGACGCCACCCTCAGTGTTGGCGGCCTGCTGCTGCCTGAACAGGCTGGGAGGAAACTTGCTTCTTCGGTCACCATGACAAGCAGTGACTTTCGTAGAAAAAAAGTGACTTGAGGAGAGTCCCATTGATACCCTGGGACTGAGGCCACAGCCACCCTGTTTCAGTGACTGCTGTTGTCTCGAAGTGGGTCTGTGTGATCTCCAGTGCCATGCCAGAGAGGGAGGGCATGCGCCTTGAGGCTGTCGCTGCCACTGCTGCTGCTGCCGGGAAACAGCCGCGTGAGCCTGGGGACAGTGGCTGCAGGAGGGAATGTCAAGCGTGCGGTGCTTGTGGACTCACAGAGGAGGTCAAGAGTAAGCAGGGCCAGAGGGTGTGGCAGGCAGTTCCAGCGCTGGAGAGCTCAGTGGGTGTCTGCAGAGCTCAGGGAGAGGAGCAGGAGCTGTCCCACAGGTGCACCTTGGGAGGCCGTTGGCAGCGCTCCCCACGCGATGCCAGAAGAGGGTAGGGAGCAGCAACCCACCTGTGGGGTGTGCGTGTGTGTGTGTGTGTGTGTGTGTGTGTGCGTGTGTGTGCTGTGAGGCAGGAAAGGAGGGAGGGGGAGAGAAAGAGAGGCCGAGGCAGCACGAATAGGAGGAAGAAATGGGTAGAAAGGAGGAGAGAATGGAAGACAGGTGAGAGAACTGCAGGAAGGATCCAGCAGGAATGCAGAGGAGTCAGGTAGGCAGGAGGAGAAAGAGAGCAGGTGAACAAGGGGAAAGGCAGCAGAGGGGCAGGGGAGGCAAGGGGGAGGGAGAGGGGAGGCAGGGCTGCACTGAAGAGCGTCAGTGGGACGCCTAGGGCACTCGGGCCCCAGGGAGGTGTCTCTAGAGCGCAAGGGCGGGGCTGCCCTTCCTGCAGGGTGCACTCTGGAGCCGCTCCGGCCCAGAGCCACAGGTCTGCGCTCGGAGGGCATGGCTCTGTGGCCTGTGGTCCTTCCTTGGGCTCCTGCTCGTTGAAATGGTGTTTGGAGCCTACTTGAACTCACGATGTATGAGCTCCCAACTCCTCCAAGCCTCCCAAGGGCTGAGATTACAGGAATGCACCACCACACCCAGCACAGATGTGTTCTACAACATAAGGACAGGTGAGAAGAAAACAGAGGCTTTGCCAGTCACTAGTAAGCGGGGAGGGGTTAAGGTCCTTGCCATGTGCAGAGAGAGAAGAATCCCTCAGGGTTAGCCATGGCACCCTCATGGAAGGGCAGATCGCAGGGAGGCACAAGGAAAGGCCAGAGGCGCAGCGGGCGCCTCAGGAGCAGCCAGCCCTGACCTGCACGAGGTCAGCCAGTGAGTGCTGCAGGGGACTTGGGTTTAGTCACTCGGCCATCACAGAACAAGGAAGCAATGTACTCTCAGGAGGAACCGCTGGCATTTTCAGCCAACTCCTTGCAGGGAGTGGTCAGGAGGTTGCAGGTCTCTGGGCTGCCTGGGGCTGCCTGGGACCACCTGGGCCCTGGACCTCTGGCTCCTGCAGCCCATTGCCAGGCGCCCTCTCTGCCTGTGCTGCCCTCCGATGCTGCTGTGAGCTGGACCCTGGCCTGGCAGGATGGAACCTGAAGTGAGGCCTCAGTTGGCACCCCACCTGTCTCATCCATGCTCCACCCCTGGGTGCACCCCACTCTTTTGTCCTCCAGGCCCCGCCCCTGGGTGCACCCCATTCTTCTTTCCTCCAGGCACCAGGCCAGACTGCCTTCCTCATCTTGGAAGCAGGAAGCCCTCTGTCTCTGGCCCTTGAGTGCGGCCCTGGGGCCCTGCAGCTTGAACCAGTGAGAGACAGGCTGATAGGAGCAGCTGCTTCCCTGGCCCCCCTTTGTTTCCAGAGCACCTCCTTCCAGCAGCATTACCAGCTGAGAATGATTTCCTGAAATCCATTTGGTGCCTCAGTCAGTGTTAGCGATGACCGAGCAAACTTGGGCTGGAGGGCTTTCCTTGCCCCGGCAGCGTTCACCACAGTCGAGGGCTGTGGTCATTTCATATGGCACAGGGGATCCTTCCTATCATTGTTAGTGTCTGTGATAAAACGTAGGCACTCGCATATGCAAGAAGTCATTTAAGCTTTCTTTTTCATGAACCTCCAGTGTTTCTCTTTTCTTTCTTTTTTCATCTTATTGCTCTCCACTAATATCGAGGTGCAGTTCACCCAGGTGAATTTCACCCATGGAGAAAAACTGCTCAGCCTCACAGAATTTATGAAGGAGAATCAAAAGATGTCAAACAAAATGACCTTGCCTGTTCAGTTGATATTAAAGATGGCAAAGATGGGGTTTGTTCTCTAGCTTCTTTTTTTTTAGTAAAGCTAGGCAGTAAGAGTTGCGGGTTTTGTCTGTTTATCTTAATGATTATATCCAGGTAGATTGCATGATTTTAAATCTACTGAGTCTGAGGTTAGTGGATAGTTTGGTTTTCCCTGAGCTGAATTTATACATTCTTATGAAAATACCTATAAGCTAGCTCTTTAGCCTTGCGAATGCAGATTTCCCTCACCTCTCTCTTATTTGGTCATGTTTTCTTGGTGGGTCTTAGTTACTCCTAAGTCCCCAGCACGGTCTTCAGCCATCGACTTCCTAAATTGCTCTGTGCTTTCTAGGAATGCTGTTCCTTTCAACGTTGGGGGGCGGTATTGGAAAGCCCCAACCCAACCAACCGCGTGTCCTTAACACTGGCTTTGTCCTCCACTGCGCACACTGGCTACGGTAAGGCAGTGATGCGCCACGTGTAAGCTGGTAGCTTTGGAAATTACCTGTAAAGTGTTTAAAAGAATACCTGCGACCTGGTGTGGTGGCACACTCCTGTAATCGCAGCATTCAGCAAGCTCAGGCAGGAATATAGCCACAAGTTCAAAGTCAGCCTAAACTGCGTCGCAAGACCCTGTCTTAAAGAGAAAGAGCGAACCTGGCAGATCGTTAATCCAGTGTAGGTGTCATAATTATTACTGACAAGATTCCTACCAGCTTCATTGTTTCCTTTGAATGTCATGCTGGAGTTCCCTACAAGAATCAAGAGCGGATTCTTTATTTCCTAAGGTGGATTGGCAGAGAACATGGTCTTTACAGTTCAAGATCATGGATTCGAGTTATGAGCCCCAGGTGTACGCTGCCGGAGTCTCTACAAGTAAAGCTGTGGGCTAAGAATTAGAGTTGGCACAGGAAGGAGGGCTCAGACCCCGGGGTGGCGGCTCTTCACCTGAGTGTGACCTAGACAGGAAGGCCCCCGAGGAGCGCGGGGTGAACGCTTGCAGTGGATCCCATGCTGCTGTGACCCCAACATGGCAGCACCCGCAGTCCTCTGGTCCTAGGCTGGCCCCAGTGCCGCTGCTGGTGCTGGCGTCCAGGGTGCTGGCAGGGGTCGACTGCCCAGGTCTGCTCACTAGGGCAGCCCACGCGTGGCCTGGACTTCGTGCCCCACCATCTCACTGCAGGTCACTTGATCTCTTGAAAACAAGCACCAGCCACACTTGAGAGACTCCTTGTTCTCGAGTTCCCATTTACCTTCCTCAGGTTAGAATTAAAGTGATGGAAACTCACAACTCCTTGTTCCCAAGAGCATGAACAGTGCGGCTGTGCATAACTTAGCCATGTGACATCCATTTGTACTGTTGTAGCATTTTCATAATCCACTGTGAGTGTGTGGTGGAATTTGAAAAATTCTGTTATGAACAGTGAAACTATTGTGCTTGTCCTGTGAAAACTTGAAAATAGTACAGAGATGATTCAAAAAGTTAAAATGAAACTTTGATTTGATCTAGCAATTTCATATTCCATTAATATATCACATCACTACTACTAAAGTAATAGAAATAGATTATAAAGAGTTGGGCTGAGTGAAATAACTTAAAAATTCACAGTCCCGCACCCATCAGGCAGCCGCTGGTAGCCCGGCGTTGTTACACGCTTTTACTTATAATTGCCATGTAATGATTGTGTAGCCTCACAAGGTGCAGTGAGTTGTCTAGGTCCAGGGGCACACCGTGCAGCCGTCAGGCCAGGGCCGGCGCAGGCGCCTCGTCACCGCAGCCACCCAGCAGTGGGGGTGGGGGGGCGCTCGTCTTCAGATATGCCATCTGTTCTGAGGAGCGCGAGTCCTGCTATGTAAGAGGACATAGATCTCATGCTGTTGTGTCACTGTGACTTCGTCCTCTCCATCGTCCCTCGTCCTCCCCAGCACCCAGGAAGCACTGCTGTCGTCCCGGAGGTCGTCTTCTACGGAGTTCACATACAAGTGAGATCCTGCTGTGTTCTCTCTCCAGGCTCATTCCCGTTGCCTCCAGTGGCAGCATTTCCTTTTTCATGGCAGAATCCTATTCCATTAATATATCACATGTGGAGGTATTCTGAAGCATTTATCAGCTGGTAGACCTTCAGGTTGGCTCTGTCTCTTGGCTCCTGTGGACAGTGTGCATAATCATGGGAACGCAGCTCTCTCTTTAACATATAGATTTATTTGCCGTCGTTATATACCCAGAAGGGGCAGTGCTAGATCGAACTGAAGTTTCATTTTAACTTTTTGAATCATCTCTGTACTATTTTCCAGAGTGGCTTTATTAAGGTGCATTGTCATCAGCTGTATTCAGGGGCGCCTTTCTCTCCACTTCCCTGCCAGCACATATTTTATGGTTACATTCTATGAGAGCTAAACATCTGTCTGTCTGATCTGTCTATGCTTCTACCTATGGACAGAAACTTAGGTTGACTTTGTATTGATCCGTAGGTGGGTGTCTGTGGTTTTGACCTTAAAGGTCTCCAGGACTAGAAGCTTGGGTGCTGGCTGATGGGGTTTGGAAAGTGGTTCGATCCTGAGCACTCTAGATGGACCTCAATTGTGTGTGTGTGTATGTGTGTGTGTGCGCGCGCGCGCCCGCACGCGCAATTCTGGGGATTGAACTCAGACCCCTGTGCTTGCCAGGCAAGCACTTATTCCACTGAGCTATCACCTCAGCCCCAAAGAAAAGAAAACCACCATTAGGTGTGTCCTAAAAGAAGGCGGGGGAGAGTAGTCTGAACTGGGCTATGAGGCCCCCAGGTGCCTCACCTCAGCCGTTGAACTCACTGTGCCGGCCGTGAGTCTGTTCCAAGCTCAGCTAGGGCGTATCCACTGGGATGAAGTCTCTGGATGAATCTACCAACGATCCCATAGTTCCGTGGCCCTGTAGGTGACAGGATCAAGGCTGAGGTGCAGCTGGAAAGAGCCGGCTCTGGCAGACACCCCCCGACGATGCGTCTGGTCTTGCCGGCTCCACTCTGGCTCCTTCTCTGCTTTCTGGTTGCCCCGCGGGTGGGGAGGTGGCAGCTTTGCTCCACCATGCGCGTCCGTGATGATGACAAGCTGCCCAGCGCTGTGCCCAGGGCAAGAGAGCCAGCAGCCAAGGGGTGCGCCCTCGAAAACTCCACGCCAAAATGAACCTTCTGTCTAAGTGATTTTTCTCACTGATTTTGCCACATGAGCAGCAACACGACTGACACAGAGAGAAGTATTTAAATGAGTTATCTTTAGTCTCACACTTCGTGCTCCAGGGAGCTTGCTGCTGCCCACGCGGAACGCTCTGGGTAACCCGTGAGTGGTGCCCGCAGCCTACGTGACCCAGGTCCGCATTTTGGAGCGGGCACACTGCTTTCTTCCCACGTGACCCAGGTCCGCATTTCGGAGCGGGCACACTGCTTTCTTCCCAGGTTGCAGAAGACTCTGCCATCTTTTCTATGTGTGAGCCCTGTAGGTTAGGAAAAGTCCCAGAACGTACCTGAGTTTAGGACTGATTTTTTTCCTTAATACTTTAAGTCTGCTCAGGTCGATGTCCATTGTCCCCGGTGTAGCTGCCCCTGGGAGTGCGCCGTGGAGGAGTGGGGCGTCCACGCAGAGGCCGGCGAGCTGCCCCTCACGGGGTGCGACCGCCTTGGCTGGGCACCGCTGGCCACGTGGCCCGTGGGTGCGTGGTGCTAGGGAGGGCAGGGCTTGGCAGCGTCTCCTGCTGGGCTCCCCTTGGTGGCGTGCGTATTTGCTAGAACCTAGAGCATAAAACAGTTGTCTTGTTCAAGCTGTTAAATCTGAATTTTAATTTTTCTAGGAGCAGCCTCACTGTTCTAAGGATCCTGCGGGTTTCAGCGGTGTTAGCCCACCAACAGCGGCTGTTACGTGCTATAAATTTCTCCATTTTGCCTGACGCTGGTAACTACCGAGAGTGGGGTCTCACGTGGGCTTCCCTGGCTCTGGCCTTCCCGGCAGTGCTGGCCTCTGGGTAGTGCTGTGTGGCTGTGTTAGAACCCAGAGCCACACGCACGAGGAAGCTGCTTGTCGTTGTCCGAGTGTGGCAGGACCAGATGGCGACGGCTTTCTATCCCCAAGCCTTTTCTTGCCCTGGCAAGCCTCCACGTGCAAGTGGTTTATGGTGAGGATGTGCTTGATCCCTTCAGGTATTCAGCGTGGAGAGACAGGGTTAAGAAATGAGTCTCGATTGCTTTTTGGGGCCTGCAAGGGCAGCGCTCTCTCATGCCTCGGCTGTACGTTTTGCTTCAGCGTATTCCACGTGTCACTTAGTAGTGTTTCTCGCCTGCCGTTCAGTCCCCCGTGTCGTGCTGGAGGCAGAGCCCTTCACAGCTGCGCCGTGGGACCCCAGCTCCCTCTCAAGCCCTGCGGCCCCCCAGCTGCCTGTGGCTTTCCTCCCTGGTGGTGACAGGGTGTCTTCATTCCTCACTCTTTTGTCTTAACAAAGAACACAGCTTCTTCTTTGGGGTGTGACCCCCATCACTGCTGTGGTTTGGGTCTTCATTGGTCTCCAAAGCCTGGGTCTGAAAGCTTGGTCCCTGGTCCATGGTACCCTTGGAGTGGTAGACGCTTTCCGTGGTGGGGCTCGGCAGGGAGTTGGGGCGCTGTGTATGTGCGTGCTTGTGTACCTGTTGAGGCAGCAGTCTCGCACCCCAGCTTTTTGGCCACCAGGCATATACCGTTGCTGCCGTTGTGCGCGGCCCCACCACAGGCCCTGCACCTAACGGCCGTGGACTGAAATGCTTGAAACCGAGCCAGAACAGCATGCCTCTGTCGGGTTTGTCGCAGGCATTCTGCCACTAAGACGCAAACCTGGCTCACGTGGTTTTATTTCTTTATTTGTAATCCAGTGTTTTATTTTCATAACAGAATTCTTATTTCCATTGTCTCAGATAGACACCCTAGTCTACAGACTTTGATAGTTTACTTCAAAAGGACAAGCGTATTTGAAAGCCCCTCTTCTTGTCCCTCTCATGACAGGAGGCCCCTCCTCTGCTGCTCAGGGTGGTGGCCTCTAGGACACTGCAGTGGGAGGAGGGGAACAGCAAAGTGAAAGTTAAAGCTGGTGTTGGAGAGGAAGCTTCTCTTGCCTTGTGTTCAGCTTTCTTCTGTCCTCGGTTATGTACTCCGAAGCTCACTGCTAATGTTTAAAGAAGTTTGCTGTAGATGAAGATTCATCGTAAAATTAGTTTTCACTTGTCCTCCAACCTGTGTCCCACCCAAGGGCTGAAGATGCAGCTATAGGAATCTCCATCTGTTACCAGTGCCCCCCTAGGGGGCTCCTGTGACCCCAGTTGTGATGCTCCAGAGAAGGTGTGCTGCAGTTTTGTAGTGTGTCACGTAGATGCATTTGGAATCGCCAGTTGAGCACTGGTAGGTCTGCTCCTCCTGCTCTGCTTCTGGAGAAGTTCTTCGTCGGAAGACGGAGTCCAGAGGAACCTGGTGCTTGCAGGAAGAGGGCCAGGGGCATTTTCGGTGGGAATGGGCCTCTGAGTGGGAGAACTCCGCTGGCTGCAGCTTCTAGGCCAAGAGGAGGAGCACAGACGAAAGATCCTGAATTTGCAACTAAGGTTGCCCAACTGGGTGCAAGATGTGGAGTTTAGGACCTTTTTTGTAGGTTTACTTTTCTTAGAAGCACAAATACTGGAAGAGCAGCACAGACACAGTTAGTTCTGGTCATGGCATATGCCCAGTGGTACAGGTCCAGAACAGGCAAGGGGTGAAGCTGAACTGGGAAAGGAGACCTGAGCCCAGGCTGAGCCACCAGCAGGGCTCCTGCATGCAGCAGGGGGGTTCAGCAGATGGCTCTTGCTGACCTGAGCCAGCGCAGCAGCCGCAGCCGCAGCAGCAGCAGCACGGAGGCTGCAGTGCGCTCCCTGGACGCGTGTCTGGGCGTCACTGGCCATCGCTCCCTGTGGAAGGTCCTGGGCAGGGCACCTGAGTCCGCTTTCAGCCAGGATGAGATTTATGGAGAGGCAGGGAGACTGTAATTCTCCCTGTGAGTGGTCTCCTTCCATCCTATTCTCGCAGATAGATGGCCACACCATCTTACCCTTCTGGTCATTGTACCTAGTCTTGTTTTAGGTCCTTAGAGAAAAGAAGACCCAAGAAGAGTAGCTATGGGACATACAGTCCCTCAGTGTCATAGAAGACACTAGAACCCAGACCTGTGTTTCCTGAATTAGTGCTCTTTATCCCCTAAGAACTTCTCATCTTCTCTTAATGAACATTAGTTCCAAAATGGAAAAGAAGGAAGGAAGGAAGGAAGGAAGGAAGGAAGGAAGGAAGGAAGGAAGGAAGGAAGGACGAAAGAAAGAAAGAAAGAAAGAAAGAAAGAAAGAAAGAAAGGAAAGAAAGAAAGAAAAGAAGTTCTACTTAAGGTGCAAACCTCTAAGCAGCCTCGCCTGGTAGCTTATGTAACATATTGGTTTTACTCTAAGGTATCAACTTCATGATGAGAAATTAGAAAAAAAAATAGTAACCACATAACTAATATTAACAGAGCCATAGCAATGTCTAGAAAAGTCAGTTGCTAGATTTCACAAGGAAATAAGGAAATTTAATGTTATTACATGCTAGCTGGAACAACCTTGTGTCTTAGCTGTTCTTGAAAATCAGCATGCTCTTGGATGCCAAGGCAACTGTCTGAGTATTTCTGTCCTAATTACCTTTTAAGTGCTAAAACAAAGAACTTGGCTCCCACAAGTTGACTGAGGAGAGGCTTATTTTGGCTTGCAGCATGTAGGCATTTTCATGCATGGTTGGCTGGCTTCAAGGCAGGGTAGCAAGGCAGCGGGGCATTGTGGAGGCCCACCGTGCTCACAGCGGGTTAGGCGGTGGCAAGCGGCAGCCTCCCTCTCCCTTTCATTGCACCGAGGCTGCAAGCATGTCGTTAGGTTCCCCCCCCCACCCAGTGTGGCCCTCCACACCCAGAGCTGTGCTAAGCCCATCAGTAGAGTGGTCCAGTGCTCACATGCCACAGTTCTGCATCTGGCCACAGTCTAGCTGCCAGCCCACCTGTACACACATGAGACTTCAAGGGGACATGTAGACCTATGCCATACTACTAGCCTAACATGGCACTTATTCCATCTAACCTTGATAAATCAATCAATGGAACTAGGAGCTTTATTTGCACTTTTAAATAAATTTGGTTCAAATATGTTTCATTTTCTTACTATGTGCTGTGAAGTTTTTTTTTTTTTTCTGCCAGCTCATCCTGCCCTGGGGGTGAGGCTGGCACAGCATGTGGTGCCAGGGATCGAACCTCAGTCCCTGAGGTTGCCTAAGCTTGCCTAAGCAGGCACTTTAGACCACTGAACCATCTCATCAGCCCTGTGCTGTGAAGTTTTTAAATGCTTAGGTTAACTGAAATATAATGTTAAAGGTCATTTACAAATAACTACAACATTTTAGAACAAACTAAATATACATTGTCATGTGGAATTCTTGTATGGATCAAACTGGACCTGTAGAATGGATCAGAGATGCGGTGTAGTGCTAACTGAATTGATCAGACCGTTCCTACATTATTGGCTTCTTTTCACACAAGGGCGCTATCTCGTGTCTGTGCGGGGGCTGCTACACTCCCTGGAGAAAGGGCATGGGGGAGCACCTCTTAGGTGTTCAAAGTCCGCTACATACGGAAATTTAGAGCTATCAGTCTGCCTGACCGTCTTTAGACAGTGATCTTTATGGTAGTAATTTTCCTCCAAAAATACTCATTTCCACATAGAAAATGAATCTTAAGCATCTGTGACTTCTATATATATATACGTAGTTTCCTGTGCTCTCTTTGACACTATTTTTGGTGTATAATAGGTTTCCCCTGCTTTATTCCAGCCTTGAACAGTGAAGAAAATTGGTATCCCATATTTTTTGGAATAGCCGCTATTTGAGAATGGGAAATGCTTCTATCTGAGGTCCTCTCATTGATTTATTTTTACCTTGGCAACCAAACAGCTTATCTCTGAAGAAACAAACCGTTAGAAGTGTCCTAAAAGTAAACTTGGCATATGGGCCCACCACTCTGGAGGCTTAGGCAGGAGAAGGGTGAGGTTGGGTCCCACTTCTGAAATGCAGTCCTTTAGTGAGATACTGTCTCAAATTAAGAGATTGAAGAAGAAGAGAAGGAAGAGGAAAA